>RPFO01000167.1:2477647-2637647 GCA_009746045.1 Mesostigma viride | reverse complement strand
ACGTGTACCCGAACCTGGACACTAAAGAGGCCAAGGTCGCATACAAGGACCCCGCCCCCGTGTTCCAGTCCCGCATCTGCTCTTTCCCCGGCAATGCCTACATCGTGCTGGCCACGGGGACCGGTGTCCAGGTCTGGGACATGGCCGGGACGCGGATGGCGTTCAGCCATCCCATGACGGGCGCGGACGCCGCTCCATACGGCGACCGGTCCCCGTTCATGCGCGGCATTTCCGCGGTGGTCACTTCCGACGACAAAGAGCTCCTCGTCGTGGGCGCGCACACAGGCAACCTGTACGTGTTCCAGCACGAGGCCGGCAAATTCAAGTTCGTGAAGTCCGTAAAGGAGCACTCGGCCCCGATCACGGACTGCGGTTCCGAGTTCCAGTCCTCCGGCGGCGCCTCCTCCAAGAAAGGCCAGTTCTTTTCCGCTGATCAGGACGGAAATATTGTCGTCTGGGCCGCGTCCGATCCCAACAGCATCACCAAATCGGCTGTCCTCAAGGGAGACAGCGCGGGGGCACCCTGCGTGGGGGTGGCCGCCCGCGGCCACTCCCTTGTGGCCGCGTTCAGCGACGGGTACATCCGTGTGTACAACCTCGGGTCGACTCAGCCCCGGTTGTGGGTCGAGATCATGGGCCACACACGGTTCCTGAGCGCGCTCGCGATGCATCCGACCAAGGATGTTTTCGTCACGGCGGCCGAGGACTCCACGGTGAACGTGTGGAGCCTCCCGGACGCCAGCGGCAAGGTGGATGTCAAGCTAAGCACCGTGTGGAAGAACGCGATGGTGTGCGGGGTCGCGTTTGTGGGGGAAAACGTCGCGGCGGTCGCGTACGACTACGACCGCATGGTGGTGTGGATCCCCGAGTAGAGTAAGAGGGCTGGTTGCCGGGAGGGGTGACTGTTTGACTATGATTGTCGGCGGTGGTGATGGTGGCGGTGGTGGTGGTGGTGGTTCATCCGCGGGGTCGTTTCTGACCCCGGACCATCCACAACGCTGCAGTGGTCAAGATTCACTTGGGATGTGGTGCCTGCCGGGGATGACTTTAAGGCTGTGCCTGTCGGGGGCGAATGCTTCGCCAGACAAACCTCTTAGGGTTGGTGTCCGTACTGATTCTTGGATGACCGCATGGTGGTGTGGACCCTGTAGTGATAAAGGAGGGCATGGGCCGCATGGCTTTGTGAGTGCCGATGGGTGCCCCCTTGGTCATTGCCACCGCGTGGTGGCTTGGGTCCCAGAGTCGCGCTGGAGTAACCGGATTTCTGTACGTGCTTTCAATAACCGGGTGAGCTCTCCCTTTCCCTGTGCGACCCCGAATGGAGTGTTGAGTCGTGTTCTCAGAGCCAAGGAGGTCCCCAGGGAGGGCCCTTCGGACCAGGGGGGTGGGATGGGGTGGAAGGAGGTTCCCAAGTCCTTGGCCGCGTCGGGCCGGGGGTAGTTCCGCGGTACTCGTTACTGCAGGGGGGGTGGGGGTGCTGGTGGATGGAGCGGGCGCTGTTATAGCGGATATTATATTGGACATTCTGTTGGATTCTGGGGCGGCGGGCTTTGACGAATCAGATCATTCCTATCGAGCGCAGCTGGATGGAGCGGGGCTGCTTTGGATCCCGGACCACAGGAGTCCTGACCTGAACAACTGATTACTGGGAAAGGCCCGGCGTTTCTGGGCGGGTTGTATCGATTGGTCCGCCTGGCATGGGTGTGGGGCCACTGGGCATGTCCCTGTTCCGTTGCCAAGCAAGGCATGCAGCCCCCTGGCATGGCATCCGGCCAGTCCAGAGGGGGGATGATCGCATCTCCGCAAGGCGTGCACTCCCCGATTTCATTCAGTGAACAACTCATGTCATCCACTCCAAAGGCGATGTTATTGGAGGGAAGGACCTGGGTGGGAAGCATCAGCTCTGGCGCGGCATATCGGCGGATGGAGGATGGGGGCGGGGAATGGGGGAACAGGGGAAGCGGGGAGGGGGTGCACTGGATGATTCTCAGTGCCCATTATTTTCAGTGGTACCATATGAATGCTGCGCAGGTGGTAGCACCCTGTTACCTGTATATGGTAGGTTTGAAGTACGCAGTATATTAATTGGCAGGCATCTGGCTTGGCCGGTACCTTCTGGGATGAGACACCTCTACTGACGCATGGGTGGACCTGCCATTTATTAGCCGGCTACGTGCCTCTGTCATCAGGCCAGTGGGACTTGCGGGCACATTGATAACTGATGCTGGAAGAATTATTGTTGAGATCGGTGCGGTAATGGGCGCCAGTCATGCCGGTTTATTGTATACTATGTCGGGCGTGAGCCCTGTCGTGCATGTGCTGGCGAGCGGGCACCCTCACGGTGACAGCTGGCAGCCCCTTTCCTGTCGTGGAAGATTGACACTCGACTAGTTTGAGGCAATCTGAGACTCAGTTAGAACAACCGCCATTTGCCAGCATGGGGGGTAACCGCTTGTGTGGAACTTAAGACGTGTGCCAGTTGGCTCATGCAGATTGCCCTTTTTGACAAGTCAGTGATTGAATATGTAACTGATCAGTTTCTTAATCGTCTCGAGGTACATGCATGCCCGGGAGCCTTGGATTAGCTAGACCTTGTCAGTGGTTTTCCATTTGCAGGTATTTCCTCGTAAACGGTGGGAGAGCGATCGCAGAATGGTGCTCACCACTATACTCCTGGCCATTTAGACTCGAAACCAAACGCCCTGATCAAGCAAGCTGTTTCCGGCCCCACCGTCTAGGCCATCTATTTGCTCTGAAGTTGCGTATGCCTTCCAATGTTTCAATGAACAAGGCTACACATTTCCATCTCCATTCATATTCATCATCCTGAGCGACTCGACAACGTGGAAAAAATAACGGCAGGCCCGAGCTACCATTGCACGATTCTGGACTGCGCTGGTTGTCTCCTTGACATGTATCAAGGAGACAACCAGCGCAGGCAAGAAATGGGGAGAATCCGAACCATGGTAGCTCGAGCCTACCGTTATCTTGTCCGCATGTTCGAGTAGTTCAGGATGATGAATATGAGTCAGGAGATGTTAAATGTGTAGCCTTGTGCGCATTGAAATTATAGCTGGCTTACGTGTAGCAGAAATTCCAGGATAACTGTGTAGGAGCTGCAAATTAAAAAGACTGAGATGGCAAACCGTTAGTGCATATGTTTGCCTACAGGACGGTGCATGTAATAGATTGATTTAGAGAATGGGCCTGACGGCCCACTTCACACTCTCGCGGCCAAGGTAAAAAACATTTGAAGCCAAAGTTGCACACAGCCCCATTTCACCACCAAGCTTGAGAACACATTGCCGCCAAGGTCTCCGATCGATCGAGGCCGGCCACAGCCACTGTGATCCCGCATGCCTGGTGGAAGGCAGAGTTGGCCAACCTTGGCCTCGTGAAGCTGGAGGCAGTTGCTACCAAGGTAGATGCCCTGGCCACGCAGGCCGTCCCCGGGATCGCGCGCGCAGAGCGAACTTACGGCCACCATGGCCACCCATGAACCTGCCGGCCGGTCGGGCCAGCCATGACGTCCCTCGACTCGAGCTCCTCCTGGGCTGACCTGCTCAAGAACCAGGCCGGGCAACTCTACCACCACTGCCATCACCACCAAGCTCCAGGAGCTGGAAGGCAAGTGCCGCAAGGCTGCTGACTGCGACCGACCACCGCCGCTGCATACCGGGGCATCCTCAGGCACTTCGACATGCAGCCGGGGGGGATCCCAGACTCCCCCTAGATAGTGACTACATGGTTAGGGCATGATGCAGACAATATTTATAACTTTGGTGTAATTATTTTCTAATGAGCATAGTACTCCGTGGCATGCCCATGTGCATGACACCCAAGTACTCACTCACTCACTCACTCACTCACTCACTCACTCACTCACTCACTCACTCACTCACTCACTCACTCACTCACTCACTCACTCACTCACTCACTCACTCACTCACTCACTCACTCACTCACTCACTCACTCACTCACTCACTCACTCACTCACTCACTCACTCACTCACTCACTCACTCACTCACTCACTCACTCACTCACTCACTCACTCACTCACTCACTCACTCACTCACTCACTCACTCACTCACTCACTCACTCACTCACTCACTCACTCACTCACTCACTCACTCACTCACTCACTCACTCACTCACTCACTCACTCACTCACTCACTCACTCACTCACTCACTCACTCACTCACTCACTCACTCACTCACTCACTCACTCACTCACTCACTCACTCACTCACTCACTCACTCACTCACTCACTCACTCACTCACTCACTCACTCACTCACTCACTCACTCACTCACTCACTCACTCACTCACTCACTCACTCACTCACTCACTCACTCACTCACTCACTCACTCACTCACTCACTCACTCACTCACTCACTCACTCACTCACTCACTCACTCACTCACTCACTCACTCACTCACTCACTCACTCACTCACTCACTCACTCACTCACTCACTCACTCACTCACTCACTCACTCACTCACTCACTCACTCACTCACTCACTCACTCACTCACTCACTCACTCACTCACTCACTCACTCACTCACTCACTCACTCACTCACTCACTCACTCACTCACTCACTCACTCACTCACTCACTCACTCACTCACTCACTCACTCACTCACTCACTCACTCACTCACTCACTCACTCACTCACTCACTCACTCACTCACTCACTCACTCACTCACTCACTCACTCACTCACTCACTCACTCACTCACTCACTCACTCACTCACTCACTCACTCACTCACTCACTCACTCACTCACTCACTCACTCACTCACTCACTCACTCACTCACTCACTCACTCACTCACTCACTCACTCACTCACTCACTCACTCACTCACTCACTCACTCACTCACTCACTCACTCACTCACTCACTCACTCACTCACTCACCCACTCACTCACTCACTCACTCACTCACTCACTAACTCACTCACTTACATACTTATTTACTTACTTACTTACTTACTTACTTACTTACTTACTTACTTACTTACTTACTTACTTACTTACTTACTTACTTACTTACTTACTTACTTACTTACTTACCCCAGACTCTAGCTCTAGCTTCTGGAGGAGCAGGAACCAGCTCATGGTACGCATGGAGGTCAGTGCAAGGAACGGTCCTTGCACGCGGCGCGCCTATACCGCCTGCCCCATCCACGGGACAAGGCTCCCCCCCCACCAGTGGTGGCTCACCTAGCTTCAGCGACATCGCAGCCCGAGTTCAAGGTCCCTCTCTCGCCGCAAAAAGCTGGCGAACACCCCCTGGTCGGTTGACGACTCGACTTGACGCCAGCCCACCGGCCAGCAGCAACGCCGCGACCAGTGGCCTGACTACATCCGCCACAAGTCCAGCCCCGAGAAGCCCCATGACTGTATACTGTACGGGGCGGGGACTTTTATGTCAAAACCTAACTGTGGAAGCACCCCGAGCTCCCCCGGGATAGAGCACTCAAGCCAGTTGTCTAGATGGGGGCAATTCATTGGAATTCATAGTATAGCTTAGGCATTATAGCACAGAGCTAATAGTATTATGTTATGCCACTTGAGACGTGCTATTAAAAAATGAAATCAAAATTAATTTTTATATCACGTCGTGGCATAACATAATACTATTAGCTCAGCATAGTCACTTCGCTCTAGCTGCTTAGGTTGGCATGTCTGGTGGCATATGATGATTATTCAGCCATGGCTGACTGTGGCCATTTGCTTGCGCCTTAGCCGACGTCTTGAACCCACCTCACCTCTTCTAGCACAAGCTCTGCGTCAGCCTACCTACGGTATTGCATGGTTGTACTGCACCCACAGTGTTGCGCCCCGGGACAATGCTGCGGAGAGAGCGTTCTGTGGCCTGCCCACTTGGGGCAGTGAGAGATTTGGTGAGCAGAGGCAGCAGCTGGCAGCGTGCCTTGAGAGCAGTGGTGCCGGCTGGCAGTGTGGTTTGGAGAGCAGCAGTGCCGGCTGGCAGGGTAGTTTGGAGAGGTACCATGCCGGATGGCAGGGTAGTTTGGAGAGCAATGGTGCGGCTGGCAGTGTGGTTCGGAGAGCTACCATGCCGGATGGCAGCAGCAGACTCCAACCTGACTAGGTCACTTTCGCCCACCAGTTCAACAGGATCGGAAACCAACTCCTTTGCATTTGCCTTGAGAAGCCATATATTTTCTTTCCAGATTCTTCCAGATTTCTGGCCTGCGCTGGTTGTCTCTTTGATATTTGCCACTGATTGGTCCACCAGTTGATATTCATAGGTCCACCAGTGGCCACTGTTTGGTCCACCGGTTACTATTGATGGGTAAACCAGTTTGACAGTGCACTAATGTGGCCCTGCGGCGCCCGACGCACTGATGGCAATACCAGTCCGGTCACCCATGGCCTTATCTGGCAATGTGCTATATAAGGCTAAACTATGCTACCGTATAGCATCACAAAGGAATGACCCCATGTTATGATAAATTCGCCTATACGAAACCAATGAGCGTTTCCTTGACAGCTCATAGCACCTCTCATTTCCCTTAATAATAAAGTCCCTCATTTCCCTTACTAGCATCTCTCAATTCCCTTACCAGCATCCCCCCATGACCAGATGGGGTGATGTCAGGTGTCACCTTTTCGCTACTCTCCCTCGTGAGCATCTCGCTCATTAGCATCTCCCTACCAACCGGTCCATGACCAGATGCAGCGATGCCAGATCAGACTCCTTGACCAACGTTTCGGCACCGGCCGGGCCGTCCCGCAGCTTGTCCAATTTCAGGAGGGTCGCCTGCAGCGTCTGGACGACGCTGGCCTGGTTGCCCTTGCCCTGCTTGCCACCCGTGCTTAAAAATAGAACTTCGGCATCCAGCGCATAGAGATATTTCCAGGCCGCCAGAAGCCAATTCACGCACTGATCGACGGCCTCGGTTTGCTTCTGGAATCGCGTCATGATTTGATCGCCAGGTTTACCCCCGCTGCCCGGCACCGGATGGCCCGGTGGGCCGTCCGTCGGCCCGGGCTTTGATTCCGTCTGCCCGATTTGTAGCCTAGGCCGTTGCTCGTTCAATTTCTGCGATAGTTTTGCCAGCTGATCCTGCAACGCAGCGCCCTCGTCTTTCGCGGCCTGCAGCGCTCGTTTTTTCTCTTCCGTCTGGGCCGGGCTTGCGGGCTGTTCGAGTCCTTGACGCGACAAAGTGGCTAGCTGGTCTTCTTTGCGGATGAGGTCCTCGCGCAGTCGATCCAGCGTGTGGTGGAGTTGCGTCTTGGACATCACCGCCGACTTGAGGGCGTCAATCCATGTGTTAAAGGCGGCCGAGTCCTCTGCCGCTAGCAGATAAAGGTCTCGTTTTACTGTTGGGACCAACCCATCCGCGCTATTATCTGACCCCTTCGCTTTCGGCAGCGTGATGCTGAAAGCATGCTCGTGTTTTTCTGCGAGAGCCCCTAGCTGTGGCTCGACAATGGCCCCTTCTAGTGGGATCAGGCCGCATGGCGAGGACAGATCCCCGCGACTCTTGAAATAAAAAAGGGAGGATTCTTTCAAGACAAAGTACCGACTCTTCCAGGAACGCACGTCCCCACCGCGCTTCAAAAGGAAGCCAGTCTTGTCCGGCTGAAACCAAAGGACCCTCCTGTTCTCCATAGCTGGATGAGAGAAGCATCCAGAAAGGACGTAAACTGTTGGCAATAGAGTCGGCCATGGCTACTTGTGAGGCCGACCCCTTGCCTGGCGAGATCCGAATAGCCATGTTGTGGAGTGTGGACTTGCTTTTGGTAGAATACAGCATGCAGGTCGCCAGCACAATGATTCTACCAGCTACGCGTCGATCCACGCACGACGCGACGCGTGCGCTTCGCTATGCATGTCCCAGTTTGTGAGATCGAATCCTGTCACCGCCTAAACGGGCCTCAAAACCATGGTGGAGTTCATGGCCACTGATATGCCGCAATCACGAAACAATGGTACGAACAATATCCCAACTAGTTTCTAATAAACAATCTTGCCGCCACGTTGCAAACACTTTGGTTGATGTCAGGCTGACACCCCAGAATAAACACAGAGCTGCGGGCGCGGGGAGGTGGAAAGTAGGTGGCCGCTGCCTCGATGTGACAGAACAAAATGAGGCAACAATTATTACCCTGTGTTGTTATTTCCGCACGCCCGCGCCATGCTCACTCGTAACCAGTAATTCTTGGGTGGTCTAGTTTATTTTAATCCTGGTGATACTAACGGTCATACATAGCGTAGTAGCTCCCGAGGGCGCTGCGGTTTGCGACACGTTGTGTCATAGCAACCTCGTTTGCACTATGAGCGTGGCAGGCAGGAGAAGTCCGGCCACATCGGCCTGAACGTCCGCCGCGAAAGTTTGCATGCACGACTGTATTATTACAGGATCCTGTGCCGCGCTAGCTTCAGATGTAGGCATTTCCGGGCACTGTCGATGGGCAGTGTGGCGATGTCAGCTCTGGTTCAATTAGGGGGATGCCACTGCAATCAGAGTAACGGGTGCCAATGTCGAATTATTGTGCACGCTACGCATATTTATTTCCCGCCATCGCCACGCTTGTGTTCCTGCTCCTCGTCGCCGGCCCTTTCGCCCGTGCTTCAACGCGGGACTGGCTGCCCTCGATTGGGCAACGCCATGTTCGCGGGTCCACCACCGCGAACCAGAAATTACAGGAACGGCTGCAGCTAGCCAGGGACACGAACGTGCGGCCGGCGCTCCGCTCCCGCCGGAAAGGGGGGTGGCAAACCAAGGATGACGACAGCGACGACAGCGCCGGTAGCCCGCAAAGCGCGCCGGTAAGTAAAGATGGCGCACCGAAGGCAACTTCTCCCTTGACCCCGCCGCAGCTGCCCACCGGCCAGGCCGCGTCTCTTCCCGCCCCCGTCCCCGCTCCAGCCGGCGTGTCGGTCCCTCCGGAACCGGCCACGGGCGGTCCGCCGAGATGGCTCATGTGTCCCAGGGGCCGGTACTTCAACAGCACAGACGAGCAGATCCAGGAAAGGCAGCGGAAACTTGCGGCCTGGTTCGAGCTGCAGTACCGGGCGCTCCACCCAGGCTCGGCCAGCTCCGGGGATAAAAGTAGCGCGGAACCGTTCCGGTGGCCGGCTGGCCCGCGCCGTCAGTGGATCTACGAGGACCGCCAGTGGCCCAAACCGCCCCGGTGCGGCCACCTGTACGAGGACAAGGTTGCCGGCCTGGGTCCCTGCCAGCTGGAGGCTGCCAACGAGTGCGTGATGGGATGGGATGGGGTGGGGTGGGGTGGGGTGGGGTGGGGTGGGGTGGGGTGGGGGGGTGGGGTGGGGTGGGGTGGGGTGGGGTGGGGTGGGGTGGGGTGGGGTGGGGTGGGGTGGGTGGGGTGGGGTGGGGTGGGGTGGGGTGGGGTGGGGTGGGGTGGGGTGGGGTGGGGTGGGGTGGGGTGGGTGGGGTGGGGTGGGTGGGGTGGGGTGGGGTGGGGTGGGGTGGGGTGGGGTGGGGTGGGGTGGGGTGGGTGGGGTGGGTGGGGTGGGGTGGGGTGGGGTGGGGTGGGGTGGGGTGGGGTGGGGTGGGTGGGTGGGGTGGGGTGGGGTGGGGTGGGGTGGGGTGGGGTGGGGTGGGTGGGTGGGGTGGGTGGGGTGGGGTGGGTGGGTGGGGTGGGTGGGGTGGGGTGGGGTGGGGTGGGGTGGGGTGGGATGGGGTGGGGTGGCGTGGGGTGGGGTGGGGTGGGGTGGGGTGGGGTGGGGTGGGGTGGGGTGGCGTGGGGTGGGTGGGGTGGGGTGGGGTAAAATGGATGGGATAACTAGGATTTGATTGTGGGATGGGATGCACGGCCACGCCTGTTCAGTTCAAGGCAATTGCTGCAGCGGGCAGTTGTCCGGGTAGGTGGGCTGGCGGGCAGGCAGGCAGGCAGGCAGGCAAGCAGGCTGGCGCGCAGGTGGGCAGGCGGGCGGGCTGGGGGACAGGCGGGCAGGCAAGAAGAAGTGGAAGAGGCAACAGTAGTTACTTTGCTGACGTCTGCAGGGATATCGTGGTTAAAGCGAGAGGAGTTAGCATGCACGCGTGGGCATGTGCTGCTGTGCTCTTTAGGCGTGAGCATGCTACACCGCCCAGCGTAACTAGTGTGGGCCACACTATGTGCATGGGCTGCTGTGCTCTAGAGGCGCAACCTACCCGGGTGGTAGGTAGTGGGCATGGGGTGTTTGTCCTGTACGCCACCTCTTTGTTTGTTCTATATGGGCCTTGTTTGTGCATGGGTCCATTATGGGTAAGCAGAATTGGTAGTTTTGTGAGGGGGAAGGACGTGTGCTTTATTCTTTTCCCTCCCCTTCTTTTCTCATGCCCCCCACCCACCCACCCACCCAGATTGAGAACAATCGCTTGTCGTGCTCTCGTTCTCTCACCATCTCGTTCTCAATCGTGTGTGCGTGTGTATCAACCACCATGTATCAGTCCTCCGTGTGCCCTCGCCCACCGAGGTGTTTCGTGACGGTTGCTTGGAAATTTTTAAACAACTAAAGGCGAACCTCTACAAGTAAGGGTGGCTGGATTCGACTATTTCAGGAACAAGTCTGTCTGCGCAGGGCGGGGCGGGGGGGGATACTTTAGAGAAGAATACAGACAGGACGCCGGCTTTATCGTGACCTAAATGCCCTGACCCCCTGTTGTTTCCCTTCCACGTCATGAGTGTGTTGACTGGGCCAGCACACAGACGACAGATGAACCAGAACACCCTCATTGTGATAGCCGGCTTCGTGATGCCCTGACCTGCATTCGCTATCTTTCACCTTTTGTGTGTGTGGCCCCTTCCACCTCATGTGTAGGGTGACTGGGCCAGCTCGCAGGTGATGTGTGCACAGAGATGCATGCTTCATCATGACCATCTTTGTCATGCCCTCACCTTCTTGCCCTCTTGCCCTTGCCCTCTTGCCCTCTTGCCCTCTTGCCCTCTTGCCCTCTTGCCCTCTTGCCCTCTTGCCCTCTTGCCCTCTTGCCCTCTTGCCCTCTTGCCCTCTTGCCCTCTTGCCCTCTTGCCCTCTTGCCCTCTTGCCCTCTTGCCCTCTTGCCCTCTTGCCCTCTTGCCCTCTTGCCCTCTTGCCCTCTTGCCCTCTTGCCCTCTTGCCCTCTTGCCCTCTTGCCCTCTTGCCCACTTGCCCTCTTGCCCTCTTGCCCTCTTGCCCTCTTGCCCGCTTGCCCTCTTGCCCTCTTGCCCACTTGCCCTCTTGCCCTCTTGCCCTCTTGCCCTCTTGCCCTCTTGCCCTCTTGCCCTCTTGCCCGCTTGCCCGCTTGCCCTCTTGCCCTCTTGCCCTCTTGCCCGCTTGCCCTCTTGCCCTCTTGCCCTCTTGCCCGCTTGCCCTCTTGCTTCGTTTTCTCTCGTCCACCTCATGGGTGTCCACATGGGCTGGGCCTCGGTTCATGCATGGGCGGTACCACCCTACGCACAGGTGGTGCGTGAACAAGGACGCCGGCTTCATCGCGCACCTCAACTGGAAGGCAGGGACCACGTCGCTCCAGGCCACGCTGCGCCAGGTGTTCCCAGGGACCATCTCTCGCCTGATAGGTAGGCTGCTGCTTGTCATCTTGGCGTGAAGTTTGGTTTACTTTGGTATATGTGTGGTGAGGACAGCCAGCGCAGGCCAGAAATCTGGAGAATCGGGAATACTGTCCATTTGCAATACTGTACTGCTAATAGTGTGCTAGTTGTATTTTTCGTATGAGTAGAAGTAGTATTGTTCGTTTTCAGTGGAGAAGGCTCGGTGTCATCTTATTTGAAATGATAGAAGGCTCGGTGTCATCTTATTTGAAATGATAGAAGGCTCGGTGTCATCTTATTTGAAATGATAGAAGGCTCGGTGTCATCTTATTTGAAATGATAGAAGGTTCGGTCACCTTAACTGTTATATGGAAATAAAGTAACACCCATTTCACCGGAAAAAATGATAGAAGGTTCGCTGTCATCGACCGACTTGGAAGGCCGTCCCCCATCTGACAGGTATGCCGGCAGGTATGCCTTTGGTATGGTTTGCTGCCATCAGCACTTTTGGGCGCGTTTCATTTGTTGCCATCACAGTTGCTTTTGGGATGCTTTGGACTGGCATGCTTTGGACCAGTGCTACCTTGGATAGAATCCCCGTTGGGCGCGTATCTGTGTGGCGTGCATGTGTGTGCGTGTGTTTGTGTGCGCGCTTGGGTGGGTGGGTGGGCGGGCGGGCAGGCGGGCGGGCGGGCGGGCGGGCGGGCGGGCGGGCGGGCGGGCGGGCGGGCGGCGGGCGGGCGGGCGGCGGGCGGGCGGGCGGGCGGGCGGGCGGGCGGGCGGGCGGCGGGCGGGCGGGCGGGCGGGCGGGCGGGCGGGCGGGCGGGCGGGCGGGCGGGCGGCGGGCGGGCGGGCGGGCGGCGGGCGGGCGGGCGGGCGGGCGGGCGGGCGGGCGGGCGGCGGGCGGGCGGCGGGCGGCGCGGGCGGGTAGGCGGGCAGGTAAATAAGGTGGGGTTGGATGGGGTGGGGTGGGGTGGGGTGGGGTGGGGTGGGGTGGGGTGGGGTGGGGTGGGGTGGGGTGGGGTGGGGTGGGGTGGGGTGGGGTGGGGTGGGGTGGGGTGGGGTGGGGTGGGGTGGGGTGGGGTGGGGTGGGGTGGGGTGGGGTGGGGTGGGTGGGGTGGGGTGGGGTGGGGTGGGGTGGGGTGGGTGGGGTGGGGTGGGGTGGGGTGGGGTGGGGTGGGGTGGGGTGGGGTGGGGTGGGGTGGGGGGTGGGGTGGGGTGGGGTGGTGGGGTGGGAGGTGGGGTGGTGGGGTGGGGGGGGTTTGCGGGGGGGGGGGGGGGGGGGGGGAGGGGGGGGGAGACACCTCAAATTTGTGTGTGCATGCAGTAGGCACGGTAGGCTAGTTTACCTCCTAACTAGTTTACCCTACCATCTCGCGCATGCCCCCTGGTCGGGAGGAGCACCCGATGGAGATGCTCTTTTTGGTTCATTGACACAGGAGCATCTTGGTCATTCATAGACATAGGAGCATCTTGGTAATTAATTCGCATCCTGGTAATGTTCAGCATCCTGGTAATCGATTTCCCTGGCCCATGAGTCATGTCACGAAACCCCGAAGTCCACATGTCAGGAGGACCACCCGATCCAGTAAAGAGTTTCGTCACAAACATGCCAGTTCATGCACGCCCATCGGGTTTGGGGGGGAAGTCACGTCCTAATTCCGACCCTTGAGTATGTATTTCTTTCTTTTTTTTTACCTGTGGCCCCCAGGGCGTGAGGACCACCCGATGGAGATGCAGCGCTGCGCGGAGCGTGGCGGCACGTACCCCAAAGTTCCTGTGCCAGGGTCCCACATCCCCCGCTTCCTGCGCGTAGGGATGGTGCGCGACCCGATCGAGCGCATGCTGTCGGGGTATCGCGAGGTGTACCAGCGCGACATCATCGAGGGGCAGGGGTTTGACCGCGTGCAGCAGGTGGGGTAGAGAGAGGAAAGGAACCGCGGCTGCTTAGGCGCTTGCTTGCTTGCTTGCTATGGGGAGGGAACCAGCGCGGCATCATCGACGGGCAGGGTTTTGACCGCGTGCAGCAAGGGGGGTTTGGACAGCGCGCAGCAAGGGGGGTTTGGACAGCGCGCAGCAGGTGCAGTAAAGAGACAGAGAAACGTCTCAGAGGAAATAAACCTTGACTGCTGAGGCCTCACTTGCTATGATAACCCTCTATGGGGGAAACTAAACCTCTACTTTTGAGGCCCTCGCTGGCTATAGGAAGCCCTCGATCGTCGAAACAAACCCAGATAGCTGAGGCCCTCGCTTGCTATAGGAAGCTCTCCATCGTCAAAATAAACCCAGAGTGCTGAGGTCCTCGCTTGCTACAGGAAGCCCTCGATCGTCAAAATAAACCCAGATTGCTGAGGCCCTCGCTGGCTATAGGTACCACCAGGTATGCACCGGCATGGCATGTGGATGGCCACCGGCACGACAAGTGGATTGGCAGGGGTTTCATAGCACGTAGCCAGTAAACAGTAAACGAAAAAGAAACAGGAAGGACCAGGTGGGGGGTGGGGGACAAAAAGTATCTGTCATGGGCACTAACAAAAAGGAACACTGTGGGAGAGAATGGTGAAAGACAGTTGTGAAAGAGAGCTGTGAAAGAGAGCTGTGAAAGAGAGCTGTGAAAGAGAAATCCTCACGACTGGGAAAGAGTTTGAATGAGGGACACAAACAGTCTCGTGCATCGGGTCACAGAGGGGAGGGGGTCGCCTTGAGGGTTTTGTTCGCGTGCAGCAGGCAAGGGTATAGTGAAGCGCTAAGGGCTCTGTGTGTCGGTGTGTCGGTGTTTCAGTGTGTCGGTGTCGGGGGGGGGCACTGCTGCTATGCAAGGGGACAACTCCAACACGTTGGAAAGCCCCAACCCCTTCTCCTTTGGGGGCTGCCTTGCTAAGCGCTCGTATACTGTACCAGACCCATTGGTCACTATACTGGTCACTCCAACGCTTGGGCGGTTGCCGTGGGAAGCGCTAGTCAGGAGGGGGGGGGCTAATGCTGTGCAAGGGGACCACTCAGGTGGATAGTTTCCACTCCCAAGGGTCCCATTTTAGGACCTGTGTGTCTATGAGGACAACGGTCATGCGATTGGGAGGGGGGGCGTTGCTTTGCTCATGGCTGAGGGACCACGTGCGTGCTCTTTTGGATGTGTGATCGCTGGTGTAACCGGGCATGCGTGGCTGGCGAGCTGTGGGCCGTGCTTCACAACAACCCATAGACACTTACCTACTTTGCCCCACTTTGCCTACTGTGCCCTACTGTGCCCCACTTTGCCTACTGTGCCCTGCTTTGCCCCACTTTGCCCTGCTTTGCCCTGCTTCGCCCTGCTTCGCCCTGCTTTGCCCTGCTTCGCCCTGCTTCGCCCTGCTTCGCCCTGCTTCGCCCTGCTTCGCCCTGCTTCGCCCTGCTTCGCCCTGCTTCGCCCTGCTTTGCCCTGCTTCGCCCTGCTTGGCCCTGCTTGGCCCTGCTTGGCCCTGCTTGGCCCTGCTTGGCCCTGCTTTGCCCTGCTTTGCCCTGCTTTGCCCTGCTTTGCCCTGCTTTGCCCTGCTTTGCCCTGCTTTGCCCTGCTTTGCCCTGCTTTGCCCTGCTTAGCCCTGCTTTGCCCTACTTTGCCCCAATTTGCCCCACTTTGCCCTACTTTGCCCTAGTTTGCCCTGCTTTGCCCTACTTTGCCCTGCTTTGCCCTGCTTTGCTCTCCTTTGCCCTACTTTGCCCTGCTTTGCCCTGCTTTGCTCTCCTTTGCCCTACTTTGCCCTACTTTGCCCTACATTCCTTAACTACAGTCATTCTACTCATTGCTCTCGTTTTCTCGTTCCGCTAGGCAACGGTGTTTTCTGCGTGGCCAAGGGAAGCCTTTCCTGACTTGGAAGCAGATAGACCCTACTTTTTTAGATAACAAGAATGCATAAACCGCTGTTGAATGAGATAATATGAATGCAAAACCCCTTGCCTGTCATGTTCCCGATGCCATGCGGTGGCCTGAGGTCCATTCATGTTGTTCCGTGTAAGTACGTGCACGAACATGCACTGGACATCATGCAAAATGCTACTGCAAGGTAAACATACAAACTTGACCCACTTGAGTTGTACTTGAGTTGTAGTTGTATATGTGTAGAAAAGGGGGACGGCGTGGGCTCGGTGGTTTTGGATTTCCCGACATGAACTCAAATACCTTTGTCCATACGCCCTTGCTGCCACATCCCCCAGGGCAATGGTGTGGGCTTCGTTGCCAAGGCGAGCTGGATGCTGGCCGGGCGCAAGCCGGGCCCAGTCGTGTACAGTCCCGACCAGTGGGCGGAACATAACAAGAAGGGCGAGGTGGCGCGCGAGTTCTCGGGCCCGGGATGGGACGAGGACGTGCGCTTCCGCGCGTACATCGACGCGGTGGAGTGCGCCCACAATTTCCCGTGGTGGGAGCACACGGCCAGCCAGGTGCATGGGTAGTGGCCAGTAGGATATATTGAAGTAGGCCAGTAGGATATTTATTTATAGGCCCATAGAATATTACTATTTATTTATTCCAGGTCATGAATACCAGTGTAGAGCGGAGGAAATAGGCGTCGTTGTGTTCCCGATTTCATGCCCTTATACTGACCACCTCGGCCCTCTTTCTGCCCCAACCGCTGTCCCTTGCCGCAGAACGCCTTCATGTTCCCAGTTTCATGCCCGTATACTTACCACCTTGGCCCTCGTCCCACCTTCCACCGTTTCTCCGTTGGGGCAGAACGCCTTTTTCACGATCCAACACCTGGCGCCGTCGGACGGCAACTCCACGCTCCCTGGCTTCGACCCGAGCGAGCCGCCCGAATTCGACGAGGTGCTGCGCATGGAGACGTGAGTGTGAGGTCGCTATGTACTAGTATGATATACTCAATGAGGTTGCTATGTACTAGTATGATATACTCAATGATGTTGCTATATACTAGTATGATATACTCAATGAGGTTGCTATATACTAGTATGATATACTCAATGAGGTTGCTGTATACTAGTATGATGGCAAGGATCCTAATAGTGTTAAATCTTAAATGGTATGGCAGTAGGGGTATAGCGATGATGAGGTATAGCCAAGAGCCTGTATGTTATATGAGTATTTTGAAGGCATAGCTAGGAAAATATATCTTTTACTACTTGGAATATATATCTTATACTACTAGGAATACATATCCTATACTACTAGGAATACATATCTTGTACTACTAGGAATATATCTTATACTACTAGGAATATATATCTTATACTAGGAATATATGGTAGTAGCAGTACCATGCCTGAGTTTGACAACGTGCTGCCCATGGGAGCATGAGTGGGGCGATCTCCTTTTGCCACCGTACCATGACCCGTGAAAGATTTGGTACAATACTGGATTCAAACCCGGGACCTATTGCATGATTTTGCGACGACAGGGGTCTCCTGATCCAAAGCCATCCCAAGCTATAGCCCAACTGCGAAAAAGCTCTTTATCGGAGAGCGGCGCAAGTGTGTCTGAAGTTCTCCAATATAAACCAGTGGATTGAATCTAACTGCTAGCCCCACGGGGGCGGATGTGAGTAGAAGTACTAGTCACTGGGTCACGCAACCGCGGAAGCCGTGCAAAGGTGACTCCTGGTTGACCACGGCTGCCCTCGGGACCTCCGCAGTGCGCTGTCACCTCGAAGCCAGAATTCCACCGGTATGGTAGCATTACCATGTCCTGTGACATGGCAGATGAGAAGGTACCATATGCCCATGCGTGGTGTGACAAGGAATGGATGGCATGACCGTTGGACGAACCTCATAACTCTGCTTTTCGGCACCATGCCTGCACATGGAGGCATGAGCGGTTGGTTTGCCTGTACCGTAGCAGTGACTGTATGTGTTCTACATCGTACGCTCGATATCGTTCGGGACTTGTTCTAGTAGTGGATATAGCATTGTGACGGCACCCCACGTTTGCCCTCTACTATAGCGGTGACATGTCATGTACGTGTGCACTCTCCTACCACACCACCAGCACTTGACGCGGCCCCTGACGTTCCTTTACAGGTAGAACCAGATGTTGTAACGTCCAGGACACCCAGGTGATGAATATTATGGTTTCTAGTGTACCCTTGTCCTGTTCACTGCTGTGCTGTGCTCGATCTGTACCTCGCCACTCCCCCCTTTGCCACACTTGACCATGCCACTCCTGGCCGCCTCAGGCACAACCAGGATGTCCATGGCGATGACTCGATTTCCTGCAATTGTGCACGTCCTTGTGCAAATCCTGTAGTGTTGATCCTGGCAACTCGCCACCCATGACGCCCCCCACCTGAGCATGCCGTTCATTACATGATGTAATAACGCACCACCCACAACGCGTCCCCCGCAGGTACAACCAGGACGTCCAGCGCGTCTTCTTCAGCGGCCGCCTCACGAGCAACCTGAGCGACGGCAACCCGTTGCGGCGCGAGCATACGTACGTGGCCTCGGCTGACGCGACCGAGGGGGGCAACGCGACGGAGGAGATTCGTGTCGCGCGATACAACATCGGGGCTAGATATGCCAGCAACGGGGTGCCCCGGGTACGTGCTATTTGGGTACCTGCAAGGAAGTTCTTCTGTTGCGTTGACGGTAGATATAGCAGGGAACCAATAGTAAAGCTGTTATCTACTGCCAAAGCTGTTATCTACTGCCAAAGCTGTTATCTACTGCCAAAGCTGTTATCTACTGCCAAAGCGGGAGGTGCCACGGTTGCGCGTGTGAGTCGATACAGCAGTGAGTCGTAGTAAACAAGGCGCCCGTAACCTGTTGGTAGTATCCCGGGTGGCAGTAACCGTGGGGCAGTAGATCGAGCGCATGCCTAAACTGTCTCCGCATGGATCCTACAACCAAACAGGGATGTTCCCTGGGTGCGTGCGACTGCAGTATTGGAGCGGTGAGCCAGGGGTAAACCAGTTGTCAGTGTTTCTTTTCTTTCTGGGATATCGTGTGGCAGGTGCCGCGGGTGCTTTGGCAGTATATAGAGCGGCGAATGGTGAATAACCCCTGCTCTTCACCACGGGTGGGAGGTGGCCCCGGGTGTGATTGGCAGTGGCAGTGACAGTGAGCCGTTATGTATCGTATCCTGGGGAAGAGAAAACACTAGTGTAGCGGTATGAGGCTAATAGACTACTGTTGGGGGAGGTTCAGCAATAGACTACTGTGGTGTTAGTAATAGTAGTAGACTAATGTGGTTTTTGTAATTGTAGTAGACTAATGTGGTTTTAGTATAATAAGAAGTACACTACTGTGGTATAAGTAATCGACTAAAACCACCCCTGTGGTTGTCGTAGTTGGCTGTGATCCATGTTTCGGTAGTTTAGTACTAATGCCACCCGGTTCCGTTACTGCATTCTTCCAGGCCATGCACCTCATGAGCCGACACCGCTTCCTTGCTGGTCGCCCAACGATCTTCCCATGTGCGTCTACTGCGCAAGGAGGACGTCTCCTCCTCACCACCAGGTCGCCAACCACGCCTGGTTGTTTGCTGCCTAACCATCACCTGTTTGTTGCCAAATCGTCCACGGTGTACCTATGACATCATCTCTTCTCCCCCCCACACACACAACCCCCCCCAGGTGGCCTACCTGATGAACATCCTCCACTCAGACCCCACGCTCCTCCTCCGCCTCTGCACGGTGTACATGGCCGACTACATCTGTTTCGACTACGGCCTCCCCAAAAGGTGTCTCGCGCTCGTGCCCTGGGGGATCGCCACGTTGGAGGAGGAGTCCCTGGAGATCGAGGCCATGTCGGAAGCCAACCAGTATTTCGTGAAGCTGCTGTCACAACGGGACCAGGCGATCACGGACCTTATCCAGGAACGAATAGACCTCAATAAAGAGAAGAATAGGCTCAAAGAGCGCGTGGAGGCGCTCGAAAAGGCCGCGCTGGAGAGGTGGGGGATCCCCCGATGGGAGCTTTTCAACGTCACATTGGCGTCGGTGCCGGCGCCCACTCCAGCGGGAGGGGGGCATTCGGGCAATCCTGCTGGTAGTGGGGATAGTGTGGCCAAGCCTTAGGGATAATAACCCCCCCCCTTAACTCAAACAAGCGTGCTGGTAGTGGGGATAGTGTGGCCAAGCCTTAGGGATAGTAACCCCCCCCCTTAACTCAAATAAGAAGCGGGTGACTGCGTCACATGGCCTTAGGATTGATGTGGGGGTGAAACAGGGTGAGGGCCCCCCCCTGTTGTGGATCAGGGGAAATGGGGAGGCCGTGCTGGGATCAAACCAACCAGAGGGCTGGACTTCTAAGCACACGGATAGATAGTATGAGGTGGCACGCCCAATCGACATCTTTCCTGGGACTCTGACAGCGTGATCCGCTGGGTGGAATGAGGCAGCTTCTGACATGCATGCATGCATGCATGCCCACTGGTGTAATACGGAATCATCAATGGCATGTGATTGTGTGCAAACGGCATGCAACTGCTTACCTACCTAGGGACCGTGAGTATAATATTATGAGGTTAACTACAGGGCTGCTTTACAGATAGCAGCTGTGGTGAGGCCGTAAGGGGTTGATTGGCCCCGGGCTTAGCAACCATGGATTTGTGCTTGCTAACAAGGGAGCCTGGGGCCTCTCCATAACAAACAGGTTGCTGGCGTCCGGCGTGTTGGAGGCTGCTGTGAGCAGCTCAATCCCCAGCGATCAGACTTGCGAACTGAATTTTGGGCATTGTGACACTGCTTTTCTCAACGCCATGCTTTTGATCAAATGGAGGATATATCCCGGACAAAATACGATGGCACTTGCTGTATTAAGGGGACGGGACACCCCCGAATTTTTTGGCGCCAAAAAATTCGCGCCGGAACCGAAGGTCACAAATTTCACGTGCACGGTGCGAGCACCCCTTGCGGAAGTGGCCATGGCGACTGCGTTCAGGCGAAACTACCACACTAGGGCAGGCGAAATGCAAAAATTTTACTCGAATCTAAAAGGCGATGAGTTTATGATGTTAGTTTGTGGTGGAAATAAGCTGGTTTACAATATCGCTGTTGTTTTTTTATGCCATCGGCATGGGGGGTAATCTGAAGTTTTTGGTCGCGCGGAATGAAACAGAATTCATGATAGCGGCTGTAAAATCGCGTCGTTCTGACCGTGACGCAGGCATTAATATCGGTTGCATCGAACTCTAAACCGATCTTATGCTTTTCGCCAGATTTTCGGCCATTATCGGTAAGTAATTGTTCAGACCTGTGCAGTGCGTGTCTGACCTGTCCATGGAAGAACGGCTGTTGTTGCGCGCCTGGGCGAGGGATTTACGAGGGCAAGGTACAGATTTGTCGTGAATGTTATCTGCTATCAGCGCTTTCTTCTCTGAGCTCATCGTTTGAGGTTTTTTGCGTTGTTTTGGGGCAGTTTCTGCCAGCTAGCTCGCCGTCGCTTGCCGTTGTGTTGTCGAATACGTGGCAGCTTTATATTGTTTTCGTTGATGTCGTGATCAGGGCCGCTTCAGTCGCAGCCTATAGCTCTTCGGGAAGGTATAGGGCATTTCATAAAACGTGTTCTGGCAAGGATGTTGTGCGTATGGACGCTTCTTGTTGTTTGAGAGTGACGCACCTTCTCTTCGCAGGCCGCAGCAGCATCACAGCGCTCATGCGGTGAAGGGCCGCCAATGGTTTCTTTGCATTTTATCGTGCAGGGATGGAAGTGTTATAGTGAAGATGATGTTGGAGATATTGCATTTGTGTGACTGCATGTAGATAGCTGGCACCAACGGTTGTTTGAGCTTTCCGGAGCCCTTTGTTATGATGATGTGACAAGACTACAATGTGCTGAGCCAACCATGGTTGACATGCATGACTGCATGCAAGCTATATATACCATGTTCCTACATGGTTTCTTGCCCTCCATAGTCCCAGTTTGTCATCCATGCCGGGGAGGACAGTTTAGGAGGTGTTGTTGTGTTGATTAGCTGGGTTTGCATCAACCTTACACTCTAACCTGGGAGAACATAGGAAATGCTGCTTAGGCATGTTAGGGCCACCATCGTCAAGGCTATGCACATATTTACAAGGCTGGCCCCATATATGCTGGAGGGATGATGAAGACGTATGAGGTGCGTGGCCACCCCTTTGTACTTTGTAAACATACTCAGCAACATACGTGTGTAGTACTCCTACACACAGATCTCGAGTGATTTATCTAGTACCAAATCCGAAAGGCTTGCATCACTCCCCGGACAGGAGAACTTTTGCGGATGACTGTAGGTGTAAGTTGGCGATGCCATGGTAACCGGAGACGTCCGTCCTATAGTCAGCAAAATTGGTGTGAGAGGTCCCCAGTTCGATTCCGGTCGGATTCATTTGCAGATCGCGTTTTCCGCGTTTTCCGCGGCCCGGCACTGAACGCAAAGGTTTTCACTTTTGCGGAGTGCCTGATCAGAATACTCAGCATGTTTTTGGTGCATGTTGGATGGCATATGAAGTGGCACTGTGGGGTTACTAACTTACTGAGTGGTCCTTATTAGCGCCTTGTAAGGTGGTCATATCGGAAACCCATCAACTTGGGTAGTTCTTGTCACAATGACCCCCCACATTGAGCATGCGTTGCCGTCAGCGTGCAAGAGTTAATTATGTGTGCTTTGGTCAGTTTGCAGGTGTCTTTGATGAAGAAGGAGGTGCTAGTGTGGCTGAATGGTTACTCTAATTTCCTTGCAGTGTCTACATGGGTGGCCGTCTAGCTTGGAATGGTTGTAACTTGGGCAGTTCTTGTCAGAACGTCGTCAATTAAACCTTGAACATAGGAGGTACCATATGTGCAGAGGATGGTATTATGTGGTTTGGCCAGTTTTCACCTGGCTTGGATGTATAAAGGGGTGTTAGTGTGGTTAAATACTAGCTAAAACCTCCATCAGCGTCATCACAGGCGGCAACCTAGGAATATCCATCAACTAGGGCTGCGCTTGTCAGAATGACCTGAAAATTTGGGGCTGCATGTCCCCCAACCTATAGTATTTGGGAATATATGATTTGGCACTATTCCATGTGTCAAAGATTTGATTTTTTTTTTGTGGAAAAAAGTACCCCTTTTGCGGGAAAATCCAGCAATGTGTCTAAACATGATGATTCTGTGCTCAAAATTAGGCAGACTTTCTCAAAAGTCAGGGAACTATATCAAGGAGACCACCAGCGCAGGCCAGAAATCGGGAGAATCCGGACCATGGTAGCTCGAGCCTGCCGTTATCTTGTCCGCGTGTTCGAGTCGTTCAGGATGATGAATATGAATGGTGATGGAAATGTGTATCCGTGTGCATTGAAATTATGGCTGGCTTACGTGTAGAGCGACTAGATGACCTAGACGGTGGGGCCGGAAACAGCATGCTTGATCAGGGCGTGTGTTTCGTATATGGGAATATGTGATTTGGTCCCAATATGTTTGCCCACTGCCCTAGGAAAAATGTGACTAAAATAGCGTCTTTTTCTATTTTTAGCACGTTACCGGTGTATGGTGGGGGCTAGTACCCCCCCCAAGTGGCTGGAAATTTTTTTTAAATTCATATTTATGGTCCCCAATCATCATTGGATTTTTAGCACATGCATAGGGATGGTTTCCAGAAAAGTGCCCTTTAGGGGTATCCCCTCCCCTTAATTAATGATGCAGTCCACATGTAAATTGATCATTGTTTAATTCATCGATCCTTTGGTGCTGACAACGTGTCATTCACTGGCGGTATACAAACAAAGGCTGGTTGTCTCCTTGGTATACAAACAAAGAAATTATATACTACTATATACATAACGTCAGCCGACTGCAGACATTTCAAATCCTGTATGTGCCCATGCAAATCTGGGCGCATCAATTGATTATATATTAAGCAAAACTACAAGACCAAGATCCATACAGGGCATATGCCATCATATTCCCAGCTTCTGCTAAGATCCAGGCTTCAGACGATGCATTATTAATGAGCACCCACCACAGCACAATTATCATCATCAATGCAGTATCAATCAGTATCAAGGAGACAACCAGCGCAGGCCAGAAATCGGGAGAAAAATCCATCAGTATAGCCAGAAGCGATAAATCTTGCATCATTCTCTGCCATGGCATCAAGTTGAACTCTGCAGCCCAAAAGCCTGGGCATTGCTGCCACGCGTGCGATAAGCCTGGTTTCCCGCATTGTTGGCTGCTAAGTTCGCCCGCACCGCACTGCCCTGATGAATAATACGGTGAGGCTGAGCCTCCATTTCCTGCCAATCACTCCTGCTGCTGCGCTTGTCCTGCTCCTGACCTCCTTCCGTGCTCCCATTCAAAGCGTCCACCATCCGCACGTCTTCTCTGGAAAGACAGCACTCCGCACACCCTTCTGACGCGCCGCTGACATGTCTGCTCTTGGTCCCCCCCCCCTGAAACCTTGAATGGGGCCCCATTGTAGACCCAGCACCTGGCTGGTAAGCCGCACGCTTGCCAGATGGCGATTCTGCGACTTGGATTGCTTGGTGCTGTTCTGGGCATAACCCTTGCTCCTGCTGCTGCTGCTGCTGCCAGTGCTGCTGCTGCTGCTGCTCCTGCTCCTGCTGCTCCTGCCGCTGCTGCCAATGTTGTTGCTGCTGCAGGTGTTGCTGCTGCTGCTGCTGCTGCTGCTGCTGCTGCTGCTGCTGCCCCCGCGGCCCCTGCCACCCCTGCTGCCCCTGCTGCATGTGCTGCCTCGACTGCGTTCCCTGCTGCACCCACACTTGCCGCATCGTGCCGGGCAGAGCTTCGGCTGCCCCTCTCGCCGCCTGCAAGGGCGACAATGGCTCGGACTGCCCACGCTGGGAATAGGTGATGCGATCATGAGGTCTTGCTAGTGGCGCCTGCAGCGCGGACAGGAGCATGACCTTGCACTTGAGGAGCGTGTGGGCGCCGCCCAGTCGGAAGCCTGGGAAGATGGTGAACGCCACCTGGCCGCGTGGTGTGCTTCCCTGGCCAAAGTCGTCGTCATCAAACTCGATGCATGCCGCGTCCGCCATGTTGCCCGCTTCGCGCCAGATCAGCTCGGGGGGGACCTCGAACGCAAACGCCAGCACGTGCAGGTGCCAGATGCTGTGGGTGGCGTCTTTAAAGGAATCCCAGTGCCCCTTGATGCAACTGAGGACGTGGTTGCCAGGGGCGCTCAGCTGGAGCTGGCCAGACAGCCGCTGCCATAAAAATAAACGCCAGCGCTGGAAGTCCGTTTCTTCTTCCAATGCACGCCCCAATTCTTGCAGTGCACCATACTTTGTGCGAAAGATGTCGGCCCTCTCCTTTCGGTCCGCCGTCATACACGAGGCGCCCCGCATGGTGAACGACTCGGCCTCAAAGGATGCGAATGCTATGCGTGACACAAACCCCATCAAGGCCAGCCGCACAAACTTCTTGTTGCCTTCGCCCACCCTGCTGGCATGATGACTCACGCCGAGAACCCCCAACAGATAGCTCTCCACAGGACCTCGGCAGCTGAGTACATCCCACAGCATCGAGGCCACCTTGTTACAGAGCAAGTTCAGGGAGCTGTATGCTTGGTGGCATGCATCTTGAAGCTCGGTTGGGATGGCGCATGATTCTGCGTAGGACCCGCCGATTCGGGACGGGTCGGATGCCACTTGTCGCTCAGCGACGGCCAGCTGACTCCTCAGAGTGGCGACTTCTTCCAATAAGCGATCGCGTTCAGCTACCCAACACTGATTCTGGTGATGCAACTCCTGCGCGGAAAACTTTGCCCCCTGCTCGCCATGCTCAGGGCTAGCAACCTGGGCTAGGGTGCGCTCGCAGGCCTTGGCCCTTCCGCCCCTCTGCGCACCACGCTGACATTGCCAAGCATTGCCAGCCAACGGCCCGTCATCAGAAGGTTGCGGCTGCGCAGAGTCTCCATGGGCCGTCTGGCAACCATAATAACTTTCATGGCCGGAAAGATTTCCGCCCATGGCAGCACGGCTCCTTGTGAAAGTTGACCACATTCAAGGTTCGCCACAATCCCTAACGGTGCCAACGAGCTGCTTGCTCGCCTGTAAACGTCCAAAAGCGGTTTGCAAAATTCAAAGGCTATCCGGCAAGCAGAATATGGAAGGCCTGTTCAGCAAACAATGGATGCTTTTCTGACCTCAGAAAGGACCACGCAGCATTAGCCAGACGGCCAGCAAATCGCTTTTGTTTGCTCTCGTCTCGTGCATTTTTGTGGTGACTTGGTGGACCACTTGGCGCCTACTTTATGGGTTTGCATGGTTCCAACTTCCAACAATCTGTGTGAGTTTACAAGCGCCAGCGGATTACAGGACCCGTAAGTCAGTCAGCCAGTTCGTTCCCACGCCCGTTACACCCGGGGGGTGTACCCGACAGAGTGATTACAATTCACAGGACCTGACTCGAACCATTATAATTAGCGACCATGGGGGCTACTGTACTTGCAATCGTTCCCGCCTGCGGTCATGAACGATGACAGTGAGAGAATACAGATACTGTACCGCAATACCTAATCTGCTTGGCTTCACCCTTGCATGATTACAGTAGTTGATGACCATCTTGGTCATTACTAGCTGTCGCAGGGCTGTCGTGATTGTTGTTGTTGTTGTGTCCCACGCCGCTGTTGTGACTTGCTTTAAGCTGCTCTAAGCTGCTCAAGTACAGTATCCCGAGGGCCGGCGGCGTGAGACAGCAAACTGGACCGAGTATCCCGAATCGGTAGTTGGCACGGTGAAGGGATCGTCACGTGACATGACCGGTGACCCAGCATGACCCCGCCCAACTTCAACCCGAGTCCTGACTACCGAGCTCTACCGAGTCCTGACCCCTGACGCCCTGACTCGTTTATAACTCGTGACAGACTTGCGATCGAACCAAGGCGTACAATGTATGCTGTGTAACAAATGCCGCTAGCGGCTTCCTGCTTGCTCCCTAGGCTTTCTGTGCACAGGAATGAACGACAAACGCGATCTTTAGAACGGCATTGCTACTAACTGTAGGTGATTACCACCGTCTTTCAGCAGCGATTCCCTGCTGTTTGTTTGCCGTCCCCGGGATTCTTGTTGACCATGCCTTCAGAACCCCACACAAAGCAGGAATGCCGTGGCGCCAGAACAGCTAAATACCTGCCTGTTTTGATAAGGGATTCGACGCGACCATACCGCTGTCGCTTGCCTGCCCTATGCAACGGCAGTGAGTCTGCATCCAGGAAGCAGAATCCACAGGACGAGGATTTCGTTTGTTGCCTGTGGTTCTAAACGCAGAAACCAGGCACAAAGGCGATAGGCGTGTTCGAAGAATTGCGACTGGCACCCATAAAGTTAGCACGGTCCCTCAACACGAAGTGTTCTGAAATGAACACACGCAAGTTTTCTGGCATTATGTAAACAGGGCATCTTCCCCTCGTCAACAGCCTCGCATGTCTGGGGATTCGTCATCATGGCGGCCGGTGCATCCCGCTTCGTCGTGGCGATAGATTTTGGGACGACATACTCTGGATTTGCCTACTGCAGGCGGGACAACTCTGCCGAGATATTTGTCCGATATGACTGGGACGACCAGGTCGAGTTCTGCACTGCCACGTACTGCAAAACACTCTCGGCGCTGTATTACGAGAACGGCGCCTTCTCGCCCGCCCCCTCATGGGGTTGGCCGGCTGTGCGAAAGCATTTTGACGACCCAAATGGGGCAAGACGCCTTGTGACCTGCTTCAAGCTCCTCTTGGCGGATGACGCTCAAAGAGGCGCAATGTCCTCGCCAGCGCTCATCCCAGATGAGCGAGCGTTTGCCACCGCTGCGGGCGTGGACTGGGCCGTGCGGCTCCCGGTAGGGAAGTCGGCGGAAGACTGCGTCGCGGACTATCTCCGCGCACTCTCTGGTGTCGCCATGAAGGACATCCGCTCCCGATTCGGCCACCAGGTCACCGAGGGCGACATCCAGTGGTGCCTGACGGTACCGGTACGTGGAAGGGTTTGAAGGGCTTGCGCTTCATAGACGTGCCCACAGTACTTGAGTGCTCGAAGGTACGCACTGCGTTGCTGCTGTAAAATAATATGCTGCTGCCACGTGCTCCCATGGCCTGTGAAAGGTAATGTTTGTCCAGATTTCAAGTTGTGACCAGGGGCCTGGCTGAACTGGCTTGGGCCTGGGGATCTCCGGTTGAGTAAGTTACAGCGCATCTGGGATTGATTCGCTGCCAGCTTATAGGTCAGATTGCGATGTATAATAATATATAATTGGCGAGAATAGAATTTCTGGTCTCTACGCAGTCGCATGCTTTTTCCCCCTCTTCCCCCCTTCCTCTCTCCCTGTCTCTGGTCTCTGCGTACCTTTTCCCTCCCTTAAGTCCTGCCTCAGGTGCCCATTGCATTCCTCTTGTTGTTGCAATGTGGTTTCACTCGTATGTTATGAGACTTGGTGCATTCACGTGCGCTTCAAATCGCCCTTTCTCATCCAGAATGTTCTTTAGATGCCCACACCAGTGCGTTTGATGTACTACGCAGGCCGCCTCAACCTTTATGAAGGGGAAACCCCTGGCCCGGTGTTATGTGGTCCACTTGTATTATGAAGCCATACCAATAATAGCAACGTGGGCTGGAAACATGCCATTCAACATGCCACTCACCTACGTTTCTGCTGTGTAATGCCACCTGGCAGGCCATCTGGGACGAGGCCGCCAAGGCCGCCATGATCCGTGCCGCCGCAAAGGCCGGGATGGTCAAGATGTCCGCGGCCGGGCCGGGCAGCGGGTATGCCCCCCTCCTCATCCTCGAACCAGAGGCAGCCTCCCTCTATGCCTTCAAGACATTGCGAGACGGGGACCTTCGGAACGCCAAGGTGGCCATGGTGGTGGACGCGGGGGGGGGCACCGTGGACATCGTGGTCCACGAGCTACAGACCGCGTCGGGCGACCCGCAGATGCGCGAGGTGTGCCGCGGGTCCGGGAACCTGTGCGGCGGCGTGTTCGTGGACCGGGCGTTTGAGGGGTACCTGAGCATGAAGATCCCATGCTACCCCATTTTCAAGCAGCGGTTTCCCCGCCAGGTTGGTGGCAAACTACGGCTTTGCAAGACAACGCCTTCGGTAGGATTAGGAAAATGTTGGATGCTCCAGCCTGCTACAACTACCAGCCTGTGACTAGTCCTTCCCCCCAAAGGGCTTGGATTGCACAAGGGTAGCCCCCCACGCATCCACCCATGCATCCGCTCGTTCACGGATTTTGATGGGGGGCATAAACCAGTGATGGGGAGAAAATTATTTGTGATTCTCACATTTGTTAGCTCTCCCCCTGTGTGCCCACTCCCTTACGACGGGAGTTTGTCCCGCACGACATGTGCAAAACCCGCACGCTCTCGCATCCTACCGACCACTAAATGTGCATATGCCACACGGAATAACGGATGCCATGCAGGCGGCCAAGCTGCTGACCGAGTTTGAGCGGCACAAGCGGACGTTCCGTGGCCAGCCGGCGAATGCGTGGGTTCTCGACCTGCCGTCGACCCTGGCGCGCATGCGGGCGGATGGGCAGTGGCCGGGCAGCAACCGGGCGGATGGTGAGGACGTGTGTGTGCCGTGGGGAAGTGGTCATTATATCCATATACCGTAGTGGTCAAAATCACTTTGCGAATAATTACTTTGCGACCCCAAAACAAGGTGAAATTTATAGTTTGCGACCCAAGACGAAGGCAAAGTTTTAGGTTTGCGAGCCGATCGACTTGTTTGTGGTCAGTGGCTTAGGTATCACCGACTTCATATCCCTTGGCACCCTTTCGATGTAACCCAACTACCTAACTGAGCAACTTGATTGATCCATTGGGTAGCTCTGATTAAAGTAGCTAGGCTTGGGGCTGTGCGCCGGGCGCGGCGCAGGCGCGGCGCGGTAACATTTGAACTTTGCGACCCAAAATGAAGCCCATTAATAGCAGTTTGCGAGGTCGATTCGCAAACAACTAGACGCAAAGTGATTTTGACCACTACGGTAGTGGGGAAGTGGTCACTAGATCCATGTAGTGGGGAAGTGGTCACTATATCCATACATATGATGAAAGGCCACCACCTTTGCCAGCACACATGCAGGGCTGGCCTGTGGATAAGGGTTTCCCCATCCCCGCTTCATGTGTAGGCCAGCCGCCAACAGCTTTGGTCCTTACTGGTTTGTGT
Source organism: Mesostigma viride (assembly GCA_009746045.1). Taxonomy (NCBI): domain Eukaryota; kingdom Viridiplantae; phylum Streptophyta; class Mesostigmatophyceae; order Mesostigmatales; family Mesostigmataceae; genus Mesostigma; species Mesostigma viride. The sequence goes on along the minus strand of RPFO01000167.1, from coordinate 2,608,048 downwards.
GTGTCTAATAAAGGGTTACCTACTTACCCTCCTGCTGAAGCAGTTTTTGCCTGATTATTCCCTGATATTCCCCCCCCCCCCCCCCCCGTGAATTCCTTGCTTTATGGGTCCTTTATCCGCTTTCCAGTTGGAAAGTATACTGGTATTTGCCTTTTTACTCCACATCACTGACCATTGGCTGTCACTGAGGCATCATCGCTACGTTCATGATGTGTTGTCGTTCAGCATATCTTTACAGTCCGGATGAAGATGCTATTGCTTGTTGCCCATCCTCGTCATCTTAATTGCTTCTTTGGCAAGAGCTATTCTTGATTATTGGGAGTTGGGCCGCTGAGTAGGCATCCTTGCTGGGCTATTTCCTGATATTACTAGCAACACTGAACGGTACCAATTGGCAGCATTGTGAATGGCTTATTGGCATGCGTGCACTCTAACATTTTTGGCTAGTTCAATTTCGTGACGTCTATGTTAATAATCACGGTGGGCTTTTTCTCGTGTTTCTTCTCTCGCAAGTCTTGTTTTATTGCCTTTCTTAATTGTGCATGCACTGCCATTTATAATGCATCATTTAAAAGGAAATGCCGAAGTGCATTGTTTGGTGTGCATCACCGGTGTTAGAGTTGCACATGATCCGTTGGCCATAGATGCTTTTGCCCAAACGGGCAGGCGGCAAGGTGCGTCGAGGGCTGCGCAGATGACCTGGCCATTGTTTTTTCAAACAGGAAATCGGCTCCCCAGTGGTACGACGGGCCTGCCTAACACGAGTGCAACGCGTAGGTGGCGCGTTGGCATACCTAGCGTTTGAATGACATGGAATGACTCTTTCGTCCTTACTAACAAGCAGCTAGACAAAGTCTCGAGGCAGTCATCTCAATTAATTGTATGTGTGGGCAAAACCCTGTTGTACTAATGTTCAGACTTCGACGCGCTGGAGATTTCGTGCCAGGACATGAAGATGGTGTTCTCCCCTGTGGTTGACAAGACACTCCACATGATGGAGAAGATGCTGGAGGCGGCAGGGAAGCCGTGCGACACCATCATCCTGGCCGGCGGCTTGTCTGCCTCTCCTTACCTGTTTGCCCGCATCAAGGAGAAGTTTGGGCACCGTGTGCAGCGCATCGTGCGGCCCCCAGACCCTGGCAGTGCGGTCGTCCAGGGCGCGGTGCTGTTCGGGCTCAACCCGGACACGCTCCTCAGCCGCGTGTCGCGCAGGTCATACGGGGTGGAAACTTGCGCTTACTTTGATGACAGCAAGCATCCTGCTGACAAAAAGGTAGTCATCGAGGGCAAGACCCTATGCAATGATTCTTTTCTTTGCTTTGTGAAAGCAGGTGAGCATGTCCCTGTTGGCAAAGCCGTTGTACACTCGGTTTACCCTGTGTATCATGATCAGGACGGCATTGTTATCCCGATTTGGAGCACCCTGGGCTCCCCCCCGCTGCTCGTGACCGAGTGGGGTATGCACAAAGAGGGCGAATTGGTGGTTAGCACCCCTGACACGTGGCTTGGTAAAAGGAGAAAGTATCTAGTGTCTTTCTTTTTTGGCAAAGCCCAGTTCGAGGTTCAAGTGCGTGGTGAAAATTGCAAGACGCTTGGGGAGCTGAGCAAGAGCTTTGTGTTCTCCCGACTGGGTCGCTAATGCAGTTCATGAGCGGGCCGGCCAGTTGATTAACCCAATGGTCCGGGAATGGTTTTTTGGCATTTTTAGACCCCTGAAAATGCAAAAAAATCATAACTGATAGGCCACAACTCCAAGTACCCCCAACCAAGGTGCTAGGAGTATCTACACTTGAAGGGCTTTCAGAAAATGCAATAATATCACGAGTCCATTAAGTGATTTGCAAGATATTTACTGTCAAAGTTGGGCAAAAGACGATCATTTTCAGGTAAGCAAAAGCCCCTTAGATAATAACACCTACTGGGAGGGTCAGGAACCTCAATATTAACATTGGACAATTTCATTGGATAGTGCCACCATGCTTTCCTTGGGTCAGACCCCATGCATAGCCCACCTGACTTTACTATATAATCCGCTCACTTACGTGTGTGGGTTACGCCCGCTAATATACAGCTATCCATGAAATGCCACACAGTTATGCATTGTATACAGCCACATAGGACTGTCAAAAGTGCTGGGAAACAAAGAAGTTGCTAAACCAGCATCAACGGAATGGCATCCTCCAAAGAAACACCACAAACTGAGCAGATTTGGGGCTAATAGCACTCATACAGCAGGCATGGAAACCTGCTGCAAGAGGCACTGATACACTCGTGAAACGACGATGTATAAACGACAGATTCCCGTGCAAACGACATGCAAACAAGTTGCCGTACCTGGCTTGATCACGACCTTTCCGGGTTCTGCTGAACACGTCTGCAGCTCCGGCTGCAGCTTCGCCCTCAAACCCGGAAGGCAGCGGTGCCACCATAGTCAAGCACTGGCTGGTGGTCGCCCAGGTCCCCCCCGGGCTTCAGTGCCTCGCCCTCGGCATCGCCTGAGCCCAAGCGCAGTCGCCCTGGCGAACCTAGCTGGTCCGAGCGAGACGTCAACCGGCTATTTTCAAGGTTCCTTTGACGCCAACCGGCCCGGCTATTTTCAACAGCCCCTAATCGGCGAGCTGCTGGAGTACGTGTTTTACGGGTCGCACGCCTCACTCTGGACAATTGCTCTAGCTGTGCCAGCACTTTCCGAGACAAGTCACGCCTCCGCAATGTCCAGTTGATGGCCGGACGTTTTCCCACCGCGGACCTGACCACGTGCCCGGCTGGTCTCGTCCTCGCCTTCAGCTCGCCGCTCTAGTCGATCTTCTCCCTCCTTCAGCTCTCAGCGCCGACGATCGACCTCTGGGTCCCCTCCCCCTTGACCGAAGCCACATTCTGCTCTCGTCCATCCTTAAGGAGGCCATCGAGCATGCAGCACGTGACCCCCCTCGCTGCGGATGTGGCATGCAGCCATGGGCAGAACGTTGGCTGCCGAGCACCATCTGATCCACCGCCACCTCCACCCTCACTCCTCGCCTCCACCTCCACCGCCACCAGGTGCCGCCCTGGCGCGCGCCCCCACCGACGCGGCCATCACCACCCAGCTCCGCCACCATGACATGGACAAGCGCCTCAAGGACAACGCCATCGCCATCGAGTCCAAAACACCACCTAGGCCTCACCGCCCAGGCGGTGAAGGACATTACCGCCAAGCGGCCAGCCCCCGCCGGCTGGCCCAACAGGCCGGGCGATGCTCCTCCTTCCCATGATGAGACCTTATCAGTGGGCCGCCATGCTACTGAACCACACCACCACCACCGCCTCTGCCATCGCAGCACACACACAGCTCTCAGACAAGCTACAGACGCTCGACCTCCGCGAGGAGGCCGGGCCGAGCTCGACAAGCGCAGCGCCCATAACGTCATTGTCAAGCACTTCGACCTCATGGTGGAAGGTGAGAACTCTGAGAACTGCCGCTTGCCGGCATGAGTGCGGCAGGCGTTTGCGGACAAAACTGCATCATCCTTGGCCGCATGGCCCTCATTGGTGAGCTCAAGCTGGAGGCCCTCCGCCTTCCGTGCTCGCGGGGTAAGGCGGGACCGCCCCCGCCGCTGCTCATCTTTTTGCGAGCATGGCGGACAAGCTTTCGTTCCTCAAACGCCTGCTCTACCGTGTCCAATGTATGACCGATCCGAGGGCACGTGACCACGTGACAAACAGACGACAGCAGACGACCGGCATCGACGGCGCGGCGTCCCCTGGTCAGGAGGCCGCCGTTTCGGTTCACGCGACACCTTGAAAAGTTAAAGTTGAAATCTTATTCGCGCGTGGCGTGGACGGACACTTCATTTGCCACGTCAGTCAGTCAGTTAGTTGGATCCTACGCCGGTCGTAGCCAGACAGAGATTGCCACGCAGGAAATGGGATATCCAAAGTGGCTCGCAAGTCGAGGATCTTGACGCTCGCCTGAGACCCATAAAGATCCTGAGCGCTTTTCCCTCGCCCCCACGTTCCCCGGCTCAGCGTCCATCGCCCTTTGTGTCGGCCATCAAATTAATCACAACAGGTCGCCAATTCAGAACTTTGCCGGGGCGCATTCGGATATCATATTCGCGGGGGCTTATCTTCCCTCGTTGTTAGTATTGTGGGCTCCTCGCGCTAAGTTCGGGGTGCAATCATGGCGACGAGTCTGCAAACGCACTTGTCGCGGGGGGTGGCGACGCCATCCACCGTTATTGGCCAGCACAGATGTGCACCGCCCAGCAGAGCGCCCATTTCTGCTCGCCAGTTGCCCGCGTCGGTTCAAGGGGCCTCTATTAAACGCGGCAACTCACAATTCGCCGGAGCTGCCCTCACGCGGCGCAATGCGGTTCCCACTTCTCTGCGGAAGCTGTCCCTCCCTTCAGCTCAGGCCGTTCTGCTGGACACAGCGGCTGTCATCAAGGGCGACCGCGTTAGCCGTGCAAACAGGGACCTCTGGTGCGTTATATGAAGATGTTAGATGGGATGTCGACTTTCTTTACACGCAGCGCTTTACTTGGCGTGCATTCCTTGCGGAATTCGGCGGTGAGCGCGTGGCCCCTGGTTTACAACAAAAGCTCTGCTACAGTAGCCTAGTTTCCAATTGATCCATTGCCGCATCCCGTTGCTTCTAGGGACGCCTCAGCACCGTGCAATAGAAATGTGCCTCTTCCAGAACTGAAGATCTGCGGGGTCTCTGGATACGACAATTATTGTGTTTGCGTCTTCGGTACCCGATTAACGGGTCTTCGCTAGGTCTCTATGCGCAAGGCCGTGATCTTGCTTCCTGGTTCGGGGGGGATTTTCGAATCGCAGTACGTGCTGCTGGCCGTGACCGGGTATCGCATCTCCCTGTAAATAACCCCCGACTCTTGGGCAGTTGGTTTCCCATATTTAACTAGTCCGATCTCTCATCGTATCCCGTATTCTCATCTTACTCCTCCCGATGAAGTCATTCAGGTCAAAGAGCGTGTCAAAGTAGAAAAATCTCCTCATCCTCAATATTTATCGAGGACAACATATGCACACCCAATTCCTGCCCGTTTGGACTTTGATCGCTGCCGTCTCGAGCGCAGCATCTCACGGTACTCAACGAGCAAACTTTAACACCGCCTAGTAGTACACTTAACCCTACTAGCGCTAGTAGTGCTTCCGTCATGGATTTATGTGCTACTCAAGTAATGGCTTCCCTAGGAACCACCCACCCGCCCGGCATAACAGCGAATACAACATCTCGCGCAGATGTCCTTGTCGTCGTGTCTCCATCCAGCCTCCCTTACTCCCCTTGCTTGCGAACGTCCCCTCGTGCTGCGAATATGTTAGTTGTCAACATCTCCTCGTGCAGTGAATATGTTAGTTGTCAACATCTCCTCGTGCAGTGAATATGTTAGTTGTCAACCTCTCCTCGTGCTGTGAATATGTTAGTTGTCAACCTCTCCTCGTGCTGTGAACATGTTAGTTGTCAACATCTCCTCGTGCTGTGAATATGTTAGTTGTCAACCTCTCCTCGTGCTGTGAACATGTTAGTTGTCAACATCTCCTCGTGCAGTGAATATGTTAGTTGTCAACATCTCCTCGTGCAGTGAATATGTTAGTTGTCAACATCTCCTCGTGCAGTGAATATGTTAGTTGTCAACATCTCCTCGTGCTGTGAATATGTTAGTTGTCAACCTCTCCTCGTGCTGTGAACATGTTAGTTGTCAACATCTCCTCGTGCTGTGAACATGTTAGTTGTCAACATCTCCTCGTGCAGTGAATATGTTAGTTGTCAACATCTCCTCGTGCAGTGAATATGTTAGTTGTCAACATCTCCTCGTGCTGTGAATATGTTAGTTGTCAACCTCTCCTCGTGCTGTGAACATGTTAGTTGTCAACATCTCCTCGTGCTGTGAACATGTTAGTTGTCAACATCTCCTCGTGCTGTGAATATGTTAGTTGTCAACATCTCCTCGTGCTGTGAATATGCTAGTTGTCAACATCTCCTCGAACTGTGAATATGTTAGTTGTCAACCTCTCCTCGTGCTGTGAATATGTTAATTGTCAACATCTCCTCGTGCTGCGAATATGCTAGTTGTCAACATCTCCTCGTGCTGCGAACATGTTTGTTGTCAACCCCTCCTCGTGCTGTGAATATGTTAATTGTCAACCTCTCCTCGTGCAGTGAATATGCTAGTTGTCAACATCTCCTCGTGCTGTGAACATGTTAGTTGTCAACATCTCCTCGTGCAGTGAATATGTTAGTTGTCAACATCTCCTCGTGCTGCGAATATGTTAGTTGTCAACATCTCCTCGTGCTGTGAACATGTTAGTTGTCAACATCTCCTCGTGCTGTGAATATGTTAGTTGTCAACATCTCCTCGAACTGTGAATACCGCCTCTTTAGCCTGTTTCTTTTTCTAGCTCGGTGTCCCACTGCCTGCTTGTTTCGTTGCCTGCATTGCCTGAAATCTGCATGTCATTCCTGCCAGCGTTGTGCATGTCATCAGGCCAGCGTTGTGCATGTCATCAGGCCAGCGTTGTGCATGTCATCAGGCCAGCGTTATGCATGTCATCAGGCCAGCCCATGTCCCCGCCACCGCATAATTCCTCTGCTTCACCGCTTGTTTCGTCTACTCCATCGCTGCACCGCACTATGTTTCCCACACCCCTCTTCTCACTTCCCTACCCCTACCCCTACCCCTACCCCTACCCCTACCCCTACCCCTACCCCTACCCCTACCCCTACCCCTACCCCTACCCCTACCCCTACCCCTACCCCTACCCCTACCCCTACCCCTACCCCTACCCTACCCCTACCCCTACCCCTACCCCTACCCCTACCCCTACCCCTACCCCTACCCCTACCCCTACCCCTACCCCTACCCCTACCCCTACCCCTACCCCTACCCCTACCCCTACCCCTACCCCTACCCCTACCCCTACCCCTACCCCTACCCCTACCCCTACCCCTACCCCTACCCCTACCCCTACCCCTACCCCTTCTTCCCTAATTCTACACAACGCCACATACTCCCCGCCCCCCCCCCCCCCCTTTCCCGCCCCCGCACCTGATCCTTCCCACCACCAACAACAAATTCCCTCTCCTCGCCCCCCCCCACCCGCCCGCACTCCCACCCACCCGCTACCGCCGCTTTCACCCTCTCATCCCCGCCCCCACCACGCCCCACTCATTCCCACCCCCCAGGTCCCTCGTCCAGGATGGCGCCAAGGCCCACGCGGAGGCTGAGCACGGCGCCAAGGCGGGGTCGATGATCCAGCGGTGGTCGCGTGAGCCCGCGGCGCACGGCAAGCGTGTGTGGAAGAAGATCTTCAAGATGGCAGGCGACGGCGAGCTGCTGGTGGAGATCACCACACTGGAGATCGATGACCCAGAGGCGACGACCGCCAAGCGGCAGGTGTGTGGGGGGGTCACTGTAGTTAATAGTGCACACTAGTGGTGGAGATGGATGACCTGGAGGCGACGACCGCCAAACAACAGATGGGTGGCTGCTTCACTTTTGGTGAAATAACCAAGGATTAACTGTGTGGGACGTGCTTTTCTTTGGGCGTGCTTTTCTTATTAAGGCCAGGCAGCACTGGGTGAATTGATACAGGTGTTATAGGTTGAATTGATACAGGCGTTATAGGGTGAACAGATACCATGCGTTACACCCCCCACCACCACGTTTAAGATTGGGGTCCGGCCGACCCAGGGCTGCGATCTTAAACCTAAAATCAAATCCAGGGCTGATGATCTTAAAGTTGCGAGCTGTAGGCGATCTTAGCTGATGCGGTATACCCGAGTACATAATATGGTATATCGCATGCCACTGACCAGCTATTTGTACCTACTTTAAGATCTTTTGCCCAAAACCAGCCCTGCGATCTTAAACCTGAAATTCCGAAACCCAGGGTCTCAAGATCCTAAACCTGGGAATCTTAAACGTGTGTGTGGGGGGGTGTAGAGTGAACAGATACAATGCTATCGATACATCTGCTCTCTGCCATAATGTTTGACCTCTGAGAGCTTGTGATTGTCTCTACCACACCTGATGGCATCCTGATAACAATCACAATGTCTGTTGCTGCCACGTGTGACATGCCACCCAACCACGTCCATAACCACCGTCCACCCATCACCGTACTGTTCCTGCCAGATCATCAAGAGCCGCCAAGTGGTGCTCACCACCGATGTGACCACCCCGCTCGTGCTGCACTGGGGAGTGGCGCGCAACGACCCTGGCGAGTGGGTACTGGCGCCGGCACCCGTGCGCCCCAAGGACACCAAGCAAGTCTCCCCGGCGTCCGTCGAGGCAGGTTTATAGTATACCACACGTAGGTGGTTTTTGTAACCTGGTTTTGTGCTCGGGGTTGCCTGCCTTGATTTTGTTCCTTGTTTGCCCTTCCGTCAAGCATGGCGTTCCTGCATCTGCGGAAGTACTCACTGTCATCCGAGCCAATGTTTTTCGCATCGTTGGAGGTGTCCCCCGCCGCCACCCACTTCATCAACTGCCCTTCTGCATGCGTCGAGAAAGCCGGCCAAGCATCTCATGGAGTTTAAGTGCTCGCCAAGACCTTGCATTTCTTTCCCATTACCTGCTCTTGCTACTCCTCTCAAACCCTTTGGCGGTTTTATCCACCCTTCTGTACCTGCTCCTATTCCCTGCTCTTCTGAATGCCTGCAGGCCTCCCTTTCCAGTTTGAGGGCTGCTTTGGCTAAGCTTGATTCGTTAGCCCCGCCACCAACCACCCAAACGCTGCCTGCCCATGTCATTCCCCTCAGACCCCTTTCTTCCAGTTCGAGGGCTGCTTTGGCGACAGCGACGAATGCGTGCTGCTCCAGCGCGTGGTCATCCACATGGAGGACGACTGCGTGGGGGAGCTTATGGCCATGCACTTTGTCGTGCGCAAGGCCGACAACTCCTACTGGTAGGTGGGATAGCAGTGCTCGCTGGAGAAGTGGCGGTGGCTAGCGGCACCATCATGTGCGTGGTAAATTCAGACGAAGGTGACTGCGTGGGGGAGCTGATGGCCGTGCACAAGGCCGACAACTACTGGTGCGGGGGCAGGCAAGGGGCGCTAGGTTTAGCACCAGCGGTAGTACTATCTTCAGTGGCAATCCCCAGCTCCTTTTGTGTCGTGCGCCGGGGCGCCTCTTCCTATTGGCAGGCGGCGCTAGCAGAGAGCACCAGTGTTTCTGCTACGGTGGGGGGGGATTCGGACCATTAGCAGAAACACTGGAGAGCGCGAGCAGAGAGCACCAGTGTTTCTGCTAACGGTCGGCGTGCTAGCAGAAACATTGGAGAGCGCGAGCGCTAGAACGAGTGGCAATGTCCATCTTGCCGTGCGCCAGAGCGACCACCCTACTGGCAGGGGGCATTCCTTGGGATGCAGCGTTTGCAATAGCAACATCAGGGGCCTGTCCTTACAAGCTGCCGTGTAGACCCCCAAACTGTTGGTGTCCCACTCGTTGGTGGCTTTAGTTTGTGGTCCTATGTGATATGTTTTACTGTAGGGCCAATCGACTGTACTAATTCGCGTTGTTGTTCGTTGGAACCCAAGTGAGGTACCGCCAGCGCCAGGCACAGTGACGAGGCCATCAAATGGTACTATCTTTATCAACGCCTTGTCCCACACTTCTCCCCGTGGTCCGTCACACTCCACGATACCGCCAGGTACAAAGATGAGGCCAACGGGTGGCAGAACTTCAACATCCAGTTTGGGCGCGGCAAGGTGGAGGACGAGGCGGATGACCTGATGGACACGATCGTCCGCGCTGAGACGACGGGGTCCTGGTGGACGCTCATGGTAGGGTGGGGCGAGAGGTTGAATGTGTACTCGACTACAGGATTATGTATAAATAGGGCGAGGCTGAGACCACCGGGTCCTGTTGGATGCTCATAGGTAGGGTGGAGCATTGACTAGACATTATGTATAGTTAGGCAACAGTACAATTTGATAGGGCTGAAACCACCGGGTTGTGGTGGACGCTGATGGGTAGGATGGTGCAAGGCCGAGCTCTGCCCAAGGCAGGGAGGACAGTGTCCCACTGGTTGTAGTAATTCACTACCAAGCATGTAGTGTCCTTGTGAGGATAGGATTAGCTGGCCTTGTTAACGCAAGGGTTGGTGTCCTTGTAAGGATAGGATTAACTGGCCTTGTTGACACAAGGGTTGTTAATCCGGTAATGAGCAAATCCGGTTGTCATATCATGAATTTGGTTATAAGCATCCGGTGGGGTGCTCGGGCATGGTGGGGTGCCGGTGGGCGCCCATGCATGGCAGGTGGGATGATCGCCGATTACTGACTGTCGTGCGTTTACGAATAGAGCGGGGTGGACGGTCTCGAATAGAGCGGGGTGGACGGTCTCGAATAGAGCGGGGTGGACGGTCTCGAATAGAGCGGGGTGGACGGTCTCGAATAGAGCGGGGTGGACGGTCTCGAATAGAGCGGGGTGGACGGTCTCGAATAGAGCGGGGTGGACGGTCTCGAATAGAGCGGGGTGGACGGTCTCGAATAGAGCGGGGTGGACGGTCTCGTGGGCTTGCACCTTGGGATTCCTGGTCGGGTTTGTGGGTCACGTGACAGGTGCGTCTAGTATCTTTGTGTACCTGTGTGTGTGTGTGCGTGTGTGTGTGTGTGCGTGTGTGTGGTCACTAGTCTTGCGGCGTGACAATGGTATGGTATGTGCGCGTGTGTGCGTTTACCGTCCTTGCAGTGCGCCCTGTCTGGCCCACCCCCTTGTCCCTCACCACCCTTTCCTGTGCCTTGGTTTCCGCCCTTCCGCCCCCCTTTTGTCCCCCTTTGCCCCCCGTTGCCTCGGCGGGGCCCAGCACCGCTATAACCTGTGCGCGCAACTGCTGGACGGCGCGCTGGCCAGCAAGGACGCGCACAAGCAGGTGAGGCTCTTCTCCACACTACCTCCAGTGCGGTGAAATATGTCCACAGCCGGGGTGTGTGGGTGCACAAGCAGGTGGGGCTCTTCTCAATACAATCGTTTCAACCCATGACCTCTCGCATGCGAAAAGCGCGGTTGCGGTACTTGCTCATGTTCCGGCTGGCCCGCAAGGACGCGCACAAGCGGGTGAGCCTGCTCCTTACATCCGTAGGCCTTGGTATTTGTGGCTCCTTTTTTCCAGCAGGTTTAGGGTAGGCAGCAGCTCTTCTCAGTGAGGCAGCAGCTCACTTCTCAGCTACTCTCAGCAGCTCTTGCTGATCCTCCCCCCCCCACCCCCACCACCACCCCCGTGATGGCCCCACTACCTCTCTCCCGTCCCCCGTGGCCACACTCCCTCTCTCCCCCCCACTCCTCCCCCCGTGGCTGCACTCCCTGTTTCCCCCAGGTGGCCAAGCTGTTTGTGTGGCTGCGCTTCTCGGCGATCCGTCAGCTTACGTGGCAGCGCAACTATAACACCAAGCCGCGCGAGCTGAGCGCGAGCCAAAACAACCTGACCGCCAAGTTCACGCAGGTCTTCATGGAGCGGCCCGACATGCGCGACGCCATGCGGCTCATGCTGACCACGCTCGGGCGCGGGGGGGAGGGCGGCGACGGGCAGGCGATCCGCGACGAGATCCTCAACATCATGCACAGGAACGACATCAAGGTGGGTGGCCTTTCAATGGGAGGTCTGTCAAAGGCAGGTCGTAGGCAACAATGTTTCGTGAGGGATGTAGAAAGAAATGACGCCCGTGCCTGCGTGGGCGGGGGGAGGTAGGATGGGTGGGTGTGGGTTGGGGGGGGGCGGCGGGGGACGGGGAGAGGGGGCAGGCGGGCGGGCGGGCGGGCGGGCGGGCGGGCAGGAAGATATGTGTGTGGGAAGAAACGCTGAGAAGGTGTTGTGAGAGGCATTTGAAGGGAGTAGATAACGTGGCTGGTATTGAGACAGGTGCTAAGCTAGAGTCGAGCATCAGCTGTTGAGGGATATGGGCGTGGAGGAAGTGAGGATGAAGGTGTCTGGCGAACCCACAATCCGCAAAAGCCTGTCACTGGTGTATGCATGTGCATGAAGATCTCTGTCATCAAGTGAACGTGAATGGCCTGTTATTTTACGAGGGCATTTTGTGGGCCGATAATGTCTACTTGCTGCGCCCATGCGTTAAATTGTATGTAATTTATGGTTGGATGTGTGACGATTTTTGTGAGTGGAGGTGAAGGGCGTGTTCAGTGCATTTGGGAAGGTTACAAGACTGATCCATCAGAATGCCCCCGCTATTTGAATGCCTGCCACCAAGCAGGAGGTGAAAGGCCTGTTCTTGGAGGAGTGGCACCAGAAGCTGCACAACAACACCACGCCCGACGACATCACCATCTGCGAGGCGTACCTGGCGTACCTGCGCGCCAACGGCGACCTTAGCAAATACTGGGGCGTGCTCAAGGAGGGGGGCATCGACCGGCAGGTAAGCACCCTTGTGGAGGCGCTGTTATTTGTTGCCTTTTCGCTTATTAAATTTGCTTCTAACTTGGTATTAGCTGTGAGGCGTGCTCAACGAAGGGTGCGTTGACGGGCAGGAAGGAAAACAAGGACTGTGTTTATAGCCTTGTAGTCTAGTTAGTACCGTAGCCTGGGAAGCAGCAATTATTAGTAACTACCATGGGAAGTGCTGTAGGGTATTTTCAAGGGAAGGGGGAGGGGGATCAAGCGGCGGGTGGGCAACCCACAAATGGGAATATCTTCGCCGATCATTTACCTGTGTGGAGGATGTGGATGGCGCGCCCGGCATCGCCATAAACAGCCCGGCATCGCGAGGTGTTTGGTTTTCTTCTCCCATCGGTATTGGTTTTTTCTTAGGGGCATGCTCACGTATAGGGCCATGGTTGTCAGCGGTGGCTGGGGGATCTGACAACTAGGGTGTGGTAGCAGGTGGTACGTCTGGGCTGTGGTAGTGGGTGGGCCATGCGGATTTGGCGGTCATTTTGCTGTTAGTGCTACGGAAGTGGTACCAGCAGGGACCCCATGTGATTCAGTTGTCCCATGGACTGCCTTTGTACACCATATCAGTGCCCCATGTTCATTCAGTTGTCCCATGGACTGCCTTTGTACACCATATCAGTGCCCCATGTTCATTCAGTTGTCCCATGGACTGCCTTTGTACACCGTATCAGTGCCCCTTGTTCATTCAGTTGTCCCATGGACTGCCTTTGTACACCGTATCAGTGCCCCTTGTTCATTCAGTTGTCCCATGGACTGCCTTTGTACACCGTATCAGTGCCCCTTGTTCATTCAGTTGTCCCATGGACTGCCTTTGTACACCGTATCAGTGCCCCTTGTTCATTCAGTTGTCCCATGGACTGCCTTTGTACACCGTATCAGTGCCCCTTGTTCATTCAGTTGTCCCATGGACTGCCTTTGTACACCATATCAGTGCCCCTTGTTCATTCAGTTGTCCCATGGACTGCCTTGTACACCGTATCAGTGCCCCTTGTTCATTCAGTTGTCCCATGGACTGCCTTGTACACCGTATCAGTGCCCCTTGTTCATTCAGTTGTCCCATGGACTGCCTTGTACACCGTATCAGTGCCCCTTGTTCATTCAGTTGTCCCATGGACTGCCTTGTACACCGTATCAGTGCCCCTTGTTCATTCAGTTGTCCCATGGACTGCCTTTGTACACCGTATCAGTGCCCCTTGTTCATTCAGTTGTCCCATGGACTGCCTTTGTACACCGTATCAGTGCCCCTTGTTCATTCAGTTGTCCCATGGACTGCCTTGTACACCGTATCAGTGCCCCTTGTTCATTCAGTTGTCCCATGGACTGCCTTTGTACACCATATCAGTGCCCCTTGTTCATTCAGTTGTCCCATGGACTGCCTTTGTACACCGTATCAGTGCCCCTTGTTCATTCAGTTGTCCCATGGACTGCCTTGTACACCGTATCAGTGCCCCTTGTTCATTCAGTTGTCCCATGGACTGCCTTGTACACCGTATCAGTGCCCCTTGTTCATTCAGTTGTCCCATGGACTGCCTTGTACACCGTATCAGTGCCCCTTGTTCATTCAGTTGTCCCATGGACTGCCTTGTACACCGTATCAGTGCCCCTTGTTCATTCAGTTGTCCCATGGACTGCCTTTGTACACCATATCAGTGCCCCTTGTTCATTCAGTTGTCCCATGGACTGCCTTTGTACACCATATCAGTGCCCCTTGTTCATTCAGTTGTCCCATGGACTGCCTTTGTACACCGTATCAGTGCCCCTTGTTCATTCAGTTGTCCCATGGACTGCCTTTGTACACCATATCAGTGCCCCTTGTTCATTCAGTTGTCCCATGGACTGCCTTTGTACACCATATCAGTGCCCCTTGTGATTTAATTGTCCCATGGACTGCCTTTGTACACCATATCAGTGCCCCTTGTTCATTCACTCCATTGACACATGCTGCGTGTTTTGGCTGTGTTGCTTGTGGCGGTCTGTGGCGGGCCATTATAATGGCCTTTATTGGGCTAATAATGGGATGGGCTGCACTGGGTTGCCATGGGGTTATGATGGGCTAAATGCGGGCTAATCATGGGCCAATCATGGGCCAATCATGGGCAAACTACGGGCCGTGTCGTCGCGCGCCAGCGCCTGGAGGGCTTTGAGCGGCCGATCGTGGATGAGCCCATCCTGTGGCCAGAGAAGACCAACAACCTCATCCGCGACTTTGAGAACTACCTGCGCATCCTCAAGAAGGTGCACGCGGGGGCGGACCTGGACGACTGCGTGGCCGTGTTGAAGGACCGGCTCAGCGATGGGGCGGTGCGTGCCTGCGGCAGGGCTGTGTTATAATTCCTGTGTGATAGTGGTACCCTACTTCCTGTATGATAGTGGTACCCTAATTCCTGTATGATAGTGGTACCCTAATTCCTGTATGATAGTGGTACCCTAATTCCTGTATGATAGTGGTACCCTAATTCCTGTATGATAGTGGTACCCTAATTCCTGTATGATAGTGGTACCCTAATTCCTGTATGATAGTGGTACCCTAATTCCTGTATGATAGTGGTACCCTAATTCCTGTATGATAGTGGTACCCTAATTCCTGTATGATAGTGGTACCCTACTAAACCGCCAAGGTTTGTGACCTCGAAGCCTCTTACTATATCTGTGTTTCATCGCCTCTTTACGCAACCCGCCATTTGACGGCTACCAAAGCACCCTTCCAGGCGCGCAGGCAGCTTCGTGGCCGCGACATTTTGCCGATGACCCTTACTGCTTTTTTACTTGTACTGGAGCGCGTTGTCAGCGTCGTAGCAATTTCTTTTTTTTGGCTCCCTCATACTAGATCCTAGTATGTGCTTTTGTGTGCGCCCACTCCCCCCCACATCCTCCCCATGCTACCCCCGGAACGTCAACTGTTAACCTTTACCAGGAGTGCACGATCAGCTTCGTGACCGTGATGATTTTTCGATTACCCTTCCCACTGCGAATCACCTTGACAGGAAAGACGAAATCAGCTTTGTGTTTGTGCTCTGTCATATGACATAGTTTGTTTCGTCTGGGCCTTGGCACCCCTAAACCGCACCTCTTACCCATTCAATGTGGACTGTTGGACTTGAGTCCGCGATCAGCTTTGCGATCGTGATATTTTGGCGATCTGTGGGTTTCTCCGACTGCTTGCTCGTTACCTTCTCCAGAAGCGCGCGATCAGCTTTGTCACTGCCAAGAAGGCAGACGCCAACGTGATGCCGCTGATGGAGGGCATCGTGGAGGCCCGCCAGGTGGGTGGCCAGGGGCTCCCCAGGAGGTGGCCAGGTGCGATGGATCGCATGGCATACCTTGGGTGGGTGGGCAGGTGGGCGCGGTGGGAGAGGGACACGATGGGCAGCTTGACTGATGGATGGTATCAAAGGCGGCACACAAGAGCCTGCGGGGCGTCTTTTGGCAAAGTGGATTGCTCGGGGGCGGATGGGTGGGCGGCTGGCTTGTGGCTGGGAAAGCACGATGCTATTTCGGCTTTCATTTCTGATTTGTGGCCAGATAGCACACCTTTATTTTCGTGGTAAGGTCGGTGACAATTAGGCACATTTACGTCTTGCCCCGTTCCGGCTGGCTCATTCTCAGTAGGTTCGTCGTGCTACGCCGGTATCGGTTGTGTACGGTCTTGCCAAGTAGGGTATCGGTTGTGTACGGTCTTGCCAAGTAGGATGGCTTTTGTACGCACCACAGAGGTAAGGTATAGCTCCGAATGTCTCGCTGTCTTGTTCCTGTTTTGTCCTTGTCATCTGGAGGTTCGGGAGCTGTGCGCCATGGGCATGCTGAGCTCGTGCGACCTGTTCATGTCGTTGATCTACCCATGTGTTTCACTTCTACGCTCTGGTGGTTTTTGCCCTGACTCACCTTCATGCACGCTCAGGTGTTTTTTGCCCCGACTCCCATTCATGCAGGAGCTTCGCTCGATGGGCACGCGCCTGTTCACCTCCCTACCCCGATGATCCCTAACTACTCCGCCTTGTACTTGGCTGCGACCTCCGCATACATGGCTGCAAACTCTGCATCTGCAGGAGCTGCGCGCGATGGGCATGCTGACCTCTCGAGACCTCCGCTTTGTGCGCGACCTGCTCTACCTGGACAACGCACTCGAGGACTTGGCGAGGAGGACAGTGGAGCGGGCCACGGACGGCACCAAGGTGAGCGGCAGGTCACTCCAGCTGCCCATGCCTAGAGTGACCCACTGGTTCGGTGGCCAATTCAATGCTTTCCTCGGTCTAGCTGTTACCCCCGCTATCCCGCTCATTCTCGTCCTAATTATGAAGCATCATTGACATTGTTATGAAGCAGGTTTCTAGGAGATTCGCGTTACGTCCATTAATCCGTTCCTGGCCCGCTTGCTCTTCTCCCGCCCTTTTCCCCTTGGCCTCATTGATCCCCCTTGCCACCATCCCGTGTTCTTTCCCTCCTCGTTGTCCTCTTCCTCCCCCCACCCCCCACCCCTTTGTCCTTTCCCTCCCCCTTGCCCCTCCCCCCACCCACCCTCCTTTGTCCTCCCTTCACACACGCACACACACACACACACACACACACCTCCAGGACTTGCCACCCGATTGGACCAGGCTTTGGCTCCCGTTTATTTCCTTACCCTGCGTCATCCTTGAAGTTCGTATGGCCCTACTGATGCCTGTTACTTTTACCGTGCAGAACCTGGCCACCCAGATGCTGCTGGCCCGTTGCAGACTGGCACACGGCACTCATATCTTATACTGGTATACTTGTCACCTGCCCTCCTTCCGTGTCCTTCAGGACCTGGCCACCCAGATGGTGCTGGCTGGCCTCGTGCTGGAGAACCTGTGCCTGTCCACCTTCCACGAGAACAAGGAGCTGGTGCTGTGCCTCATGGACTGGCGACGCATCGTCGCGTCCACCAACAACATGCAGGACTGGCCGCTGCTCGCAAAGGTGGGAGGGGCAGCGTTTGCGGGGCTCGATGCCCTTGAGCTAGCAGTATGTTTTGTGCTTATAAGAGGCGTGTATACGGTGAGGACTGGCCGCGTCTCGCAAAAGGTGGACGGGGCACTGCTTTGGGGGTCCAATGCAATTAATTGTATGTAGGGGCAAAGGTGGGAGACACCAGCTTTTGCCTATTCGAGCAAGGTGTGAGAACCAGTGCCACCTTTGCTCCTACGTGTCGTATGTAGGGGCAAAGGTGGTTCCTGTAACGAATCTTATCCTATATATTAGTTATAATTTAATAGAAGATAGTAAAAAATATCTTATGCTTAGCAAGCACGTAGGGGCAAAGTTGGTTCCTGCCACCCGCGTTCCGTGATCGACCGCGCCCACTCCCCCAGGCCATTGTCGACCGTCTGTGTGTGCGGAGCCCTCGTTCAATCCGGGTAAGACCATCTCAAGCCACTTATCCACTCTACCGCATGCCTTGCCTCTCTTTCCCCAGGCCATGGGCTACCGGCTCCTCTCAACTCCAACCCCTTTTCTACCCCAGTTCCAGCCACCTTGCCTCTCCTTGTTGTTTCCCTTGCCTCTCCTTATTGTTTCCCTTGCCTCTCCTTATTGTTTCCCTAGGCTGTGTTCAAGCGCCCTCTCCTCCTTTTTCTCTCTCCCTGTTCCCGTCCTCCGGCCGTCTCCTTCTTTCAAAGCCCTCACCCCTCACCCCTCACCCTCACCCCTCACCCCTCACCCCTCACCCCTCACCCCTCACCCCTCACCCCTCACCCCTCACCCCTCACCCCTCACCCCTCACCCCTCACCCCTCACCCCTCACCCCTCACCCCCCACCCCTCACCCCCCACCCCCCACCCCTCACCACCATCCCCAGGCCGTGGTCGACCGTCTCCTTCCAAACCCTTCAACCTTTTCACACCTCCCTTTTCTGTCACCCCCCTCCCCCCTCCTTCCCTACCACCCGCAGGCCGTGGTCGACCGTCTGCGCTACGTGCTCAGCACCCAATCCGACGACGCCAACGTCTACTACCAGCGCCCCGCAGAGGTCATCGGGGCCAAGTGCGGCTGCGCCCAGTGGACCGTGTCTGTGTTCGCCGAGGAGGTGATCCGCGGGGGGCCCGGGTTCTCACTCTCGCTGCTGCTCAGCCGGCTGGACCCGCTCCTGCGCCAGGTGGCGGACATGGGCAACTGGCAGGTCATCTCGCCGCAGGCGGCCAGCGGATACGTGAAGCACGTCACGAGGTGAGTTTTTGTGGGAGGGGGGAGTTTTTTTTTTTGGGGGGGGGGGGGGAGAGGGGTAAGGATACATGAAGCATGTCACTATGTGAGGGGAGCGGGGGAATCTAAAAGTTGTTGGAATGTCAATTTGACTTGATTAGGTTAGGCGATAGGGGAATCTGGGGGTTGGGGGGCGGCGGGAGGATTTTTTGGGGGGGCGGGGGGTGGGTGGGGAAGGGAATGCATAAATAATGTCATGAGGTAATGGGGGCGGAGCCGGGGGGGAAGCTTGTGTTTGTTTTTTTTCTTCGGGTGGGTGGGGTAGGGGTCCATCGAGCCTTGCCTCGTGCTCAGTTATCGCCCCTTTTACGTTTCGGTATCCTCACCATGCTGACCTTCTAGTTATGTTCAGCCTGGTCTTATCTATACCGTTTCTCCTTTTACGTTTAGGTATCCTCACCATGCTGACCTTCTAGTCATGTTCAGCCTGGTCTTATCTATACCGTTTCTCCCCTGGTTCCGACCCGCGCTCACTTTACGTTGCCACGTGCTGCTCCGCTCGCGCAGCCTCCAGTCGGCCCAGAAGATCCTTTTTGTCCTATTCCACCTATTTATCGTTTGATTCCGACCCACGCTTTCCCTTGCCCTCTGCTCGTGCAGCCTCCAGTCGGTCCAGAACGCACGCTACGACCGCCCCACTGTGCTGGTGGCCGACCGCGTGAGCGGGGGGGAGGAGATCCCGTACGGCGCCGTCGCGGTGCGTACGCAAGTAACTTGTATGTGTAGTTCCTTGGGAGCTTGTATTTTATAGATTGATATACTTTCTGGAGGCATCGCCCACACGGTGCCATGTAGTAAAGCTGTGATGGTACGGAGGGGAGGAGGTCCCGTACGGGGCCGTCGCGGTGCGTTTGAGTATGAGGAAGAGGATTTTCGCCATCGCAGCCTCGAGGATCCCATGCAGTCATGTGGCGTGGTGGTCAGCAGGAGAAGGGGAGATTCTTGTCCTTTGCCCTTCTCTTTCGTGCTGCTGATTAGCCAAGTTCTCTACCTCGTGCTCGGCTCCTTTCTCTCGAATATGTTTCCCCCCTTACCTTGCCCCGTTGTCCCCTTCCATGCCCCTATCGTCCCCTCCGGCCAAGTGTCGATCCTATTCTTTTCCATCCCTTGCCCCATCCTTGCGTCTGCCTTCCGCCCCCTTTGCTACGGCCTCGCAAGACAGCCCCTTGGCCGCGATCTGTCCCCTCAGGCGCTCACCATACATCTGTCTGCCCCATTTCGCTCCCTGTGTTTGTTTACTGATTCTCCCTACCCCATCGCGTTCATTTTTTCTTCATCGCCCCCCCCCTCTCCCCCCCCCCCCCCCCTTGCACCCCCCCCCCCCTAATTCCCCCCCAGGTGCTGACTGGGTCGACGGTGGACGTGCTGAGCCATGCGGCTGTGCGTGCGCGCAACTCGAGCGTGCTGTTCGCCACCTGCTACGACGCCAACGTGCTGCAGAGCCTCCGGGTGGGTGTTGGTTGAAGGGTCTGGGTGCGGCAGAGCATGCGGGGGCGGAGGATGACGCTCATAATCATGAGTGAAACTGTTTAGGGTTTAGGGTTTAGGGTAAAACAGTTAGGGCGGAGGATGACCCTCATAATCATGAGTGAAACCAGGCGTTATCATGGGTCATGAGTGAAACCAGGCGTTATCATTGGTCATGAGTGAAACCAGGCGTTATCATGGGCCATGAGTGAAACCAGGCGTTATCATGGGTCATGAGCGAAACCAGGCGTTATCATGGGTCATGAGTGAAACCAGGCGTTATCATGGGCCATGAGTGAAACCAGGCGTTATCATTGGTCATGAGCGAAACCAGGCGTTATCATTGGTCATGAGCGAAACCAGGCGTTATCATTGGTCATGAGCGAAACCAGGCATTATCATGGGTCATGAAGCCAGTCCTGGCTATCGCGGGAGACGGCACGTTTGCTGCACAGCTCGCGGGTATAGTCATCATTCTCTTTGTTGCCCCCTTTTTTCCCTTGTATTTACTCGTTACAATGCATTCTCTTCATAATCACTATTTTGGCTCTTCTTTTATAGATTTTTTTTCTTTCTCTTTCATCCGATGTATCCGATGTTGTCCGCAGGCAGTGGGCAGTGGCGTATGCATACTCCCTTTTACCCCACGCATGGGCACTGATACAAGATACCTTGCTTGCGCGCCCCCAGTTAAATAATAATAATAATCATAATAATAATTAATGCTGTACCACCCGCAGGTGATGGACGGGGGTATCTGCACGCTACTCTTAGCCACCCGTGCGATGTCTGAACGGTGGAAGAGAATCCCACTGTGCTCATTTATGTGTTATAGTGGTATTTGTGTCTGTGTGTCTATTTGCGGTGACCACTCGCCCGCAGGCGATGGAGGGGGGCATCTGCACGCTCAAGGTCGGGTCGGGCGAGAACATCCTCTTTGAGAAGAGCGACAGCGTGCAGAGCACGTCGGTGGAGGTCCAGAAGGACAGCCAGGGGTCCAAGCTCAGTATGAAGGCGCCCGCGTGGTCCGGCCGCTACGCCGTGCCTCTCGAGGTGGGGGTGCCTTTCAGCAGGACACCAAAGTGCAGTCATCAACGCCTTCAGTTGGGTTTGCTTGACTTCAGTTCACGCATGAAGTGGCGCTGGTGTTGGTGCTGCAGCCCTGCGGCTGCGGCTGCGGCTGCGGCTGCGGCTGGCGGCCGTGGCGGTCGTGGGGCTCGTGGGGGTCGTGGAACCTTTTCTTGCTGGTTGTATCCATGGTCGTGTGTGCTATGATGTACTAGGTGGCCGAGGTATTAACCAGTAGCTGTGGTTGTGTGCATTTATGCATAGACATTGTTGAAGTAAGTCATTACCGCGTTGAGTTGCGTTTCTTAAGGTTGCGTTGCTGCGTTAAGTTGCGGCGAAGTTTGGGAGGCAACCACAACTTCAGCATTGTGCCATTGCAGCTTAACGCGGTAATGACTCAATTTGTAGGTGTCAGGCCATTTTTTGACGCGCAGGAGGCCACTTTTTGCAAAGTCCGGACCGCTATGTGGCTTTAGGCGGCAAAATACGCAAGCTCCCCTGGCGCGCAGATCCCCGCCTGAAAAGCGCGAACAGCACGAATGCAACCATGCGATTCCAATAACTGATATGCAGCCTGCGGACTGCGGTACATCAGCAGCATGCAGGGCGCACATGATGGCACATTTGTGGTATCAGTAAAACTGACAGGCACTCACGCACAGTGTGGCGGCTGGCCGGCTGGCTGCACCCGGCGGGCGGCGCCTGTATTGCAGCAGCCGCCGGCCCGCCTTTCTCACAAAAATCATGAAAAGATACCTGGTATGGAAAAACAGGAAAATGCACTTTGGGTGGCTTTGATCAGGCTGCAGCTGGATCGGGCTTGACGAGAGCTGTCGAATGCCGTATAGAAGTACGTGAGAGGAGGGGGTGGGATGCTAGCCCAATTCTACCGTGAAGTTGCGTTACCTCGTTAAGTTGCGACGCCGAATTTTAGGCGTCGATCGCAACTTAACGCGGAAATGGCTGTATACACATGCACGTGGGGAACAAGCGGCACTAATACAACGTGGCACGAAGAACATGTTAGCTTGGGACTAGAGCAAGCGCACCATCGCAAGCACCATTGCAAAGTTGTGAATAGAAAACAATTTCAATCAATTACTTACCGCTGCCTCCTGCGGATGGGGATTACTACCCTGGGTGTTCTCCAATGCGCTCTTCAGTTCGGTAAGTGTGAACACTTCTCTGCAGGAGAGCTAGCCTTGTGTTCCTTAATGGTGTCGCCACATCTCTTTCATGAATCTGCTAGGGAACGCCACTAGTTTTAGGCTCTAGTACGTTTTGTACGGCACTGCTGAAAATCCGGCATCATGTGTTAGGGAAGTGAAGGTCGCCACTTGTCAGTGGCCATATTTTGTGACGGAAGCACTTTGAGTGGCAGGCCCTAGTGCGCTTTGGAAGTAGGAGTAGGAATACTTCAAAGCTAATGTATTTTGTAGGGAGTTTGTGACTCAAGTGTGACGTCACATGGGAATTGAGTGACGGTTGTCGGCGTCTGTCTTGCTTTGCCGAAGGGGAATAGAGCCAAACGTAGTTTGCTGTCAAGATAGTTTCTTTCACTTGCCCACCCACCCCTTCGTCTCCGTTCATGGGGCCATGCACTGCGTGCCGGGACCCTGTCTTATTCGGCACCACCTTGCCATTAGTTCACGGTGGCCCCGTCTACTGATTGTTGCCATGGAGACTGGTGATTCTTGGGAGTGAGATGGTGTATCGAAGAGACAACCAGCGCAGGTGTATCTCTATGTAGGTGGAGTGGTTGGGCCGATCCATCAGCAATTGGTGGCTGGAATGGTCGGGCCGAAACAGCGTGCCGCTTGAGGTTGGGACTTCACAATCTACAGTATTGTAAAGAGATTGGGGGGGGGGGGGGGGGGGTCTGGTGGGGTAGACAAGCCAGTGCGCGATGGTCACCAGCATTTGTAGGCTGGATACCGGAATACTACTCGGTAGGTTGAATTCTGTCAATTTCTTTCAAGCCATTTGACAATTTTGTATGGACCTATCCCTTTCCCCTGTTTTTTGGGGCCAGGCTTTGTCGGTGCCACCATTATCATTTGCCAACATTGTGGTAATCCAATTCCACTTTGTTTGATTCCTTACAACTCTTTTGAAACTATCTACATTCCTTCTAGCCTTCTAACCTAACAACCTTATAACCTGCGCATCTTCCTTCAAACCTACCTGCCAGGAGTTCACGCCGGGCGTGGTGGGTGCCAAGTCCAAGAACACGCGCGCGCTGAGGGAGAGTCTTGTCTCTGGCGGCATCCCTGACTGGATCAAGCTGCCCATTTCTACCGCGGTGCCGTTCGGGTCGTTTGAGCAGGTGAGCGCTGGCCCATAAACCGCTTATGGTAAGAGTATGTCATGACACTGTAGAGACACTATGGAGGCTATAGTAAAGTGCCTCATGTGGGCAGATCAAGCTGCCCGCAAGCTACTTGACCGTGGTGCCATTCGGGTCCTTTGAGCTGGCGAGGGTGGAATGATCATGTATCGATAGAGGGCGTATGTGTGTGTGCCTCCAAGGATCAAGTCACAATGGAATGGTGCGTGGGTGATTGATAAATAAATAAACTCATCAATCGTGGGCAGGGGATTGCCAGTCGTGTGCATGGAGAGTCACACACGTGCTCCTGCTGTCACCATGCTCACCTGCGTCGCTATTGTAGTCGTTGTGTGTCCCTTCAGGCGGTGGCGGACCCTGCCAACAGAGACGAGCTGCAGCGTGCTGCATGATGCACTGTTATGGCCATCCGTGCCGTTGCTAGCCATTCGTTGTTGCGGCTTTGGCTGATATATATGCCAGCCTACTAGACATCTGCATTTGTTATTTGTTTGTGTGTCTGTGGCTTTGGCTGTTTTATTTTTTAAAATTATATTTACTATTTTTTCTTCTTTTTTTTTTTTTCGCAACCGTGACAGGTGATGGCAGACGCCACCAACGAGGAGCACTGGGTCACTACAGTTTAGTCATCTGTGCGAGTGAACTGTTGAGAGTGATGTGTCGTTCTACTACCCCCCCTAGCCCAGGTGATCGCGAACCCCATCCATGAGAAGGATCGCTGTACTGTGTATTTAGCTTTGTCTTGATGAGCGCTGGGTTATATTACTACCCCCTTAGCCCAGGTGATCGCGGACCCCATCACTGAGAAGGATCGTGGTGTCCTCCTACGGGCACCATACTCAGCCGCATCAGCATATGGCACTTGTGATGTGCGCCTCAAGACAGAATCCCTCAAGAGATGAAAAGTGAAACGTCGGTGGATGCATGTCATCGGCAGGTCATGGCTGACCCAGTCAACGAGGAGGAGCGCGGCGTGCTGACCTCGCTCATCGCGGGCATTGATGAGAGCAGCGAGGAGAGCCTGGAACGCACGCTCAAGGAGGTGCGCGACTTTGTCATGACGGTCAACGCGCCACCCGCGCTGGTGGCTGAGCTGCAGGCGGGGATGAAGAAGGCGGGGATGGACGTGCCCGAGGGGGAGCGCTTCGCGAAGTGCTTCACGTGAGTGGGGAAATGTTACATTATCATAATATATAGTATTATATTCTGGCAGTACATAAATTGAGACAATATGATGTAAACTTGTGTAAAGGCGATGGAGATGGACGTGCCCGAAGGGGAGCGCTTCGTGCAGTGCTTTACTCAAGTGGATTGTTTCATGGTTTCTATTTCTATTTTTAACGTCGGTGTAGGTGGCTTGTCAAGTTATATGAAATGCTCATTTGGCACGGCTTTTCTTTTTGAAGCGTGTGACTTCCATGTCTTGATAAAAGTATACATAGTGACAATTATTATAACTAATTTTGTGATCAGAGTGCCTCAGCGCCGTGCACATGTTTAGAAGCCGTTGCCTCCCACGTCCATAAACCGTTGCGTCGCCAGATTTTGGACGTCTGCCGCGTTACCCTAGTGGATTTCCCCCCCATTCACATGCGCAGCAACTTCTTGTTGTTACTGCTGACAGTCCCTGCGCAGCGCGCTCAACTATTTCTTTCTTAATTGTTCATTTTAACAATCGTGTGCGTGCAGCGCGCTCAAGGGCGTGTGGGCGTCCAAGTGGAACAGCCGCGCGTACGTGTCCGTCCGCAACGTGGGCCTCGACCACGCGCAGCTGCGCATGTCCGTGCTCGTGCAGCGCATCATCCCGGCCGACTACGCGTTTGTCATCCACACGACCCACCCTGCCACGGGGGACAAGAATGAGATCTACGCGGAGGTCGTCAAGGGGCTCGGGGAGACGCTCGTGGGCAACTACCCGGGGCGGGCGCTGAGCTTTGTCGCGCGCAAGGACGCGCTGGACAGCCCGGTCGTCAAGGGGTACCCGAGCAAGAGCGTGGGCCTGTTTGTCAAGGTGCGTTCCGCCCATCGCTGATCATGCTGTATGCACGGGAAGTGCCCGTGGAAACTAAGTGTGGAAGGGATGATGGGTGCTGCACGTGAGCAAGAGTGTGGGGCTGTTTGTCAAGCTGGGCGTCTGCTTCTGTTGGTGATCAAATCCTCGGGTCAAGTGCATCTTCTTATGCCCTCCGCTCCAATGTGGACACCGGTTCAAACCTCTTGCCTCTAATCATCGCCTGTCGTTCTTTTCTAGTCATCGCCTGTCATGGTAAACATCTACCCTTTTCCCCCCTATAACAGGGACGTACATTTTCCGCCCCAGCTTGTGCTGTGTCTAATTCTTTAGTAGTATTTATTCTTTGGTAGTATTTATTCGTTATAAGTATTTATTCTTTGGTAGTATTTATTCGTTATAAGTATTTATTCTTTGGTAGTATTTAATGTGTCTTCAAAGTTGAACGCTACATCTTGTACAATTGTCCCCAAAACACGTACATCGTCCGCTCCTAGGCGGAACTTAGCTGTCTCCCCTCCTCTCTTCTAGCGCCTAATTGTGCATGTTTGTTATCAAACCAGCCACAGGGCACAATTTTCGCTTCCACCCTTCATGCGTCTCACGTCCAATACCTACAGCCACCCACCCCTCCACCCACCCATTCGTTCACTCATTCATTCAGTCATTCACTCACTCACTCACTCACTCACTCACTCACTCACTCACTCACTCACTCACTCACTCACTCACTCACTCACTCACTCACTCACTCACTCACTCACTCACTCACTCACTCACTCACTCACTCACTCACTCACTCACTCACTCACTCACTCACTCACTCACTCACTCACTCACTCACTCACTCACTCACCCACTCACGGCACCTACATATGTATGTGTCTTATTACAGCCGCCGCCAGGGCATCTTCCGCTCCCATTGTGGAAGTTGTCAATTCTGATACCCTGATTTTACCTTCTGTCGCACCCTCTTATCTCGTCCACGCCGCCAGGACACGTACATCTTCCGCTCCGACTCCAACGGGGAGGACCTGGAGGGGTACGCAGGCGCGGGCCTGTACGAGAGCATTCCGGTGGACGAGCCGTGGGAGGACGTGGTCAACTACGGCGACACGCCGCTGGTGTGGGACAAGGGCTTCCAGCGCGACGTGCTGTCGCGCATCGCCAAGGTGGGTGGGGAGTGTGTTGCCAAGGTGGGCACTAAGGATGGTTAGGGTTAGGGTTACGAAGCCTCTAGAACTAGTCTGGCGTTGTGGCTATCAGCGTTAGGGCTCGCCGACGCGCTGCCACGTGTCGCCGAGGTGGGTGGGTATCGTTGATGAGTCCCAGGGGGCGGTTGCTAGTGATAGATGATTACCTAGCGGTCTCAACCCATGGCCTGCGGTCAAGTAGGGCGACACTTGTCGCTCGTTTGGGACAAGAGGTTCCAGGGCGTACCGCCAGGGTGGGTGGGGAGTGTATTGCCGAGGGGAGTGGGTGGTGGTTGCTGTCATTAGGATGCGATATGCCCTTTTCTTGAGCCAGCTGCTTGTGTTCTGACAAGGCTGGCGCGCCGCTGGTGTGGGCAAGTGCTGCCGTGTGCCGATGTGCTGTCACGTATCGCCCAGGTGCGCTGAAGTATGCAGCGCCTTGTGGTGGGTATGTGCTGTCTGATGGGGAGGTTGTTTACGAGGATGTTGTTTACAATGGTCTCTCTGTGCTGCGCGCGTCCAAACCTCAAGAGGAGGCTAGGAACTTGCTAGTCATTTGTGAACGTGTGTCACCCAGGAACGCGTGTGGCACACAGGTGTGCGCCGCGATCGACAAAAGGGGAGGCTATTTATGCCCGCGATTCTACTGTTGCTTCTCACAAAACTGCTGGGATTTGAATTCTTTCAGGCACGCACATGGGGTCCACGGCCAAGAAGGGGGTGGTTACCTATACACTATACTCGTATCTATTACTAACTTCATCATGCATTTTGTTTTCTTCATCATTTGCGGACACGCAGGTGGGCGCCGCGGTCGAGAAAGCACTGGGAGGCGTCGCGCAGGACATTGAGGGCGTCGTCAAGGATGGCCAGTAAGTAACATTAGATTCTGGGCTGTAATCCTGTCTAACTATTTCTAATACCATTTCGGTGCAAGGCTTTGAGGGCGTTGTCCACGATTGCCAGTTATTGATCCTGATTGACAGACATCTTATCTGATATTCCATAATTTCTTCTCGGCTCAAGCCAACGTCGAGATCTTATTGGCTTGAGATGTCGTCAAGGATGGCGAATTAGTGGTAATGTGACTTGGAATCTCGCCAATTAAGGGCACCAGCTAGTAACCGATGGTTTTTGCTTAGCATAGAGCATCATCATAGATTGCTGGTAAGCAAATAGTCTGGTAGCTGCAATCTTGCTTTAAAATACCCAACCGTTTCGGGCGCAGGTTTGAAAGGTGGCGAATTTTGGCTGGTTATTGAGACGGCCAAGTTTGGAGGACAGACCAAACAGGTAGATAGAATTTTACTATTATAATAATAATTATTATTATTATCAGTAGTAGTAGTATTACAAATATTATCTGGCAGAGCACAGTTTGAAGAATTTGCGAAGCCAATTTTTTTTTACAGGTTGTGACGAGGGTACGCGATTCGAGCATTTCCATTGGCATCTACTGTTTGGACGGTGGATCTTGGCACAAAACACCTGACTCAGCGGCTAGGATGGTACGACAAGAACATGGTTGAAGGATTTCGGGGAAAACGCACGTCAAACTGTAACGCATCCATCCGTCCGTCCGCCCGCCCGTCCGCCCGCCCGCCCGCCCGTCCGTCCATCCGTCCATCCGTCCATCCGTCCATCCGTCCATCCGTCCATCCGTCCATCCGTCCATCCGTCCATCCGTCCATCCGTCCATCCGTCCATCCGTCCATCCGTCCATCCGTCCATCCGTCCATCCGTCCATCCGTCCATCCGTCCATCCGTCCATCCGTCCATCCGTCCATCCGTCCATCCGTCCATCCGTCCATCCGTCCATCCGTCCATCCGTCCATCCGTCCATCCGTCCATCCGTCCCTCCGTCCCTCCGTCCCTCCATCCTTCCGCCCCTTCCATCCCTCCGTCCACCGAATTTGTGCATATTCGCAAGCATAAGGGTGTCCTGCGAAATGTGCTGCGCCAGTGTGGTCTGAACGGGCAAGTTGGAATGCACGTTACTTGATATAGTTACTCCTAGATAGATAGGGGGGGGGGAGTTTGCTGTATTTGTGGTAGTCCCTAGTGCAGTGCAGGCTTACTAAGAACGTGCTTTTCGGTGAGAACTGCTCTCACTTTGTTACGGCCTGTAGTGGGAAGGAGAGGGCACAGTTGCCTGGGAGGGAGTCTGGATGCAAAGCCTTGGAGTGGATGTCGATCCTTGGCACTGGTA
Source organism: Mesostigma viride (assembly GCA_009746045.1). Lineage (NCBI taxonomy): Eukaryota > Viridiplantae > Streptophyta > Mesostigmatophyceae > Mesostigmatales > Mesostigmataceae > Mesostigma > Mesostigma viride. The sequence continues at coordinate 2,579,121 of RPFO01000167.1, read as the reverse complement.
AGCCTAACCCCTTTTACATAGCCTGGTACACCGTGTTCGACCCTATCCATCTTAAGGCCTCCTCCGCACGGTCAGGAGAAAGGAACAAATATGGTTGGACCAGGCCTTTTGGAGATTCACTGGAGGGACCTCGAGTCGCTCTATGAGGCCTGTTCCACACTGTCAGGAAAAAGGAACCAACCCGGCTGGGCAAGGCCTGCTTCAGAGAGTGGATGCAGAGCCCGCAAGAGGCTCCTAGCGGATGCAGAACCCTAGTGTCGCATGAGGATGTTGCTGTCCTGGCTAATGTATTCTCTCTCTCTCTCTCTCTCTCTCTCTCTCTCTCTCTCTCTCTCTCTCTCTCTCTCTCTCTCTCTCTCTCTCTCTCTCTCTCTCTCTCTCTCTCTCTCTCTCTCTCTCTCTCTCTCTCCTCCCTCTCTCTCTCTCTCTCTCTCTCTCTCTCTCTCTCTCTCTCTCTCTCTCTCTCTCTCTCTCTCTCTCTCTCTCTCTCTCTCTCTCTCTCTCTCTCTCTCTCTCTCTCTCTCTCTCTCTTTCTCTGTGTGTGTGTCTCCGTCTCCGTCTCCGTCTCCGTCTCCGTCTCTGTCTCTGTCTCTGCCTCTGTCTCTCTGTGCTTGCAACTTGCACGTTCATCACGTTCGGTGCCTTTGTCGCGTACACTTGCGGCAACTCTGCCCCTCGACTGCAGGATCTATGTCGTGCAGACCCGGCCTCAGGTGTAACAGATGATAGACGATCTTTCCAAGGGGAGAGGTGCATCGGACAGGTCTCACATGAGATGCTACGTTTCATGATTCTACGTCTCATATGACTTTCCTACGTTTCATGGGCATGGCCCCGGTCCTTTGGGGCCAGCTTTCTTGGGCTTAGTTGCTTGGGTTGTCTTCTTGGGTGATGGACAGGGCCTGGCCGGGGAAGCTGGGGTGGTTCTTGGTTCTCACCGTACCCTTGCCTGCAACCGAGGCGTGCAAGAATAAACGTGTAGTTATAGCAGAGGATTTCTGGCCTGCGCTGGTTGTTTCCTTGATATCAGAGCGTAGAACAGCACGCAGAATAGATGCAGTACAGGGCCCAAGGTTTGGGCGTAGTACAGTTTTACTTAGACGATACAGTGTTACACAATGGCTCCTTGCTGTACAGCGGCTGCATGCCTGCCGTACATTTGACAGTTTGTACATAGGTTGATTTAAGGTGAATGCAGAAAGGCAGGCCCTTGACATGACGCCTGGTTCTGGGTCGTGGAATTAAATTAAATTATAACATGGCTCCGTTGGGAGATCATTAAATTAAATTAAATTATTACATGCCTCCGTTGGGAGATCATGTAGCACATATTCCTTGATGGGTGGTGGGTGAGAGCCGCGTAATCGGACTAACCTAACGCTAATCTAGCTAGTCTAGAAAAAATCCTAACTACCCTACTCATCAAAACGCCTCCTCCGCTTGGGGGGAGGTGGTTTGCCCACAGGGTCGGGCGTGTGAGCCTTGACAATCCTCTTCCACCGCGTCTTGTTCTGCATGGCAGTCCAAAGAAGGGAGAGAGAGCGGATGCGGTATTCAAACTGGGCTGGGACCAGTAGGTCATCCAGCAACATCTGTACGTAGTTCGTGACATGTTTCCCTACCTTTTTAAGGCAATGCCCTTTGGGAGATCATGTAGCACATATTCCTTACTGGATGGGTGGAGGAGGGCGAAGCCGCGGAATCGAACTAAGCTAACTCTAAGCTATCTAGTCTAGAAAATCCTAACTACGCTCAGCAGCAAAGTTTTACATCCCGGCTGACTGCCGGCTGCGAAAGATCTACACCTGATTCATAATAGACTGGTCATTATGAACAGTGGTCGCTATATTAATCTACGCAATCCACACCATGACTAGTATGGACGATAACTAATCTAACATAACTAACCTGGCGCAGTTGACCCTGGCCGGTTATAGCCTGCGGTGAGACAACCTCTATAGGGAAGCGTGGCTAATGCCTCCCGAGGTACATGTAGCATTTACGACAGGAATTCAGGACCATGCATTTCCTAAACCCGCGGGCGTGACCCAGCCGGAAAGAGAAAGAGATTAACTCAATTCATTTCATTCATTCCGGGGGTGACAATGGTGAACGTTCCCACACACTATTAACCTTGGCGGCTCACGGCGTTGCCAAGCAGTGCCAAGCAGCACTGCTTGGACGCATGGTCAACCGAGATCTCTAGGGCGCTACGGTTCACACGAATCGACCGTACGACCCAAAACGAATTATACTAGGAGTGTCTGATCAGAATACTAGGTCCACGCACATTGACATGCTGCGCACCTACAGATAAACCAAAGTACCGAAAGTACTACAAAACCACTGAATAGCAAGTACAACGCCGTATGAACCGGCTGTACGAATATGCCTAAATAGCCGAACAATGAGACTACGGCTATTAAACATTGTTGCGCCGAACTGTCCACTAAAGGAACCTAATTAAATAGGCTTGGACGCAACACTCCTCCCCCCTCTCTGGGGAGAGGTCGGCTACCCCGCTAGCCCAACGACAACCACGCCCAGAACATGCTAGACTCCGTATACGCATGGTGCAACCCATGAGTGACCTATGGTCCCGATGGGGCAGGGACCAGCTTGCACGACTAAGCTGGTCCATCGGGCAAGCCCAACTCAGATCCCGTCCATTGGCCGCGCGGCACGCAGAAGAAGGATGCATGCCCAAAGGACAGAAGCGAGGGGCCAAGACACAGGGCAGTGAGCCAAGGTCTCCACGATCACCACAAGTTTAGCCACGGACATACGTGAATCGTAACACATCCAAAGTGAGGATAGTCAATACAGGCATCGACACGACCACCACTGTAACTGCACGAGGTGTGATCAGATACCTCCCCCCCCTAAGGGGGAGTTAAGCGTGTGCCTCGGCATGGAGGAACCCACACCAAGTTCAAAGAAAAAAATTGAAAGATTCCTCTGACACGCATACGCATCTTCCAATCCTTTATGCACACGTACACCACGTACACCCTCATACACCTACTACATGACCTAGTAGACCTCAGGCACCGAACCAAGGACAACCAACCCCGTACATCCATGATGTCCGGACCAACACATGCATCAGAGCTCACTAGTATGACTACCAGTACAAACACAGATGCTCGGACCAACATGTATGTGCATCCACTAGTATGGCTACTAGTACAGACACAATATCTAGTTGCTACTAGAGCCATTAGTAATAACACTAGTAACCTCAGTGCTTTCTCACACTGACTCCTCCCCCCCCTAAGGGGGATGGGAGCCTCTCCCTTCAGTCCACTAACTGGGTAACACACAGATGCCTATCTCTGTGACTCCTGGCCTCCCCAAAGGGGCTGTGAAGCCTCTTCCTTCTTCTCTCCTCCCCCCTCTATGGGATTCGGAGCGCCCTCGCGACGGAAAGCACCCGGAGAGGGGGGGGGGGAAAGGGAAAAAAAAAATTCCAAACAAACCAAACAAGATAGAATATCAAGCCAAAATAGACGTGCCACAACTGAGGTACAAAGACATTGTACCAACAAGGGTATACCCCCAGACTGGGGAGAAAGGGGTGTGAAGTTCAGGACAAGGCAGTGTCTACGAAACATGTGTCCGAATGGCAGTGAGAGTGGAGTGATCAGGTCCACAAGCAAGGCTGCCCCTACAAACACGTCGAGGAACTCCCCGGTACTGAACTATCATGAGCCCCTGTCATCATGGTAGATGTGTCTAGCTGGCGAAGTCCGATAAACCATTGCCACGGTTACCAGCATGACCGCTAGTATTGAGTACAAAAAAAATAGGTATGACTACCTGCAACAGAAACGTGCCACACACCCACAACAATGGGTAGGAACACCCATTATCACCTGACATCAATCCCAGTGCAAACAGCAGGTATGACCAACAGCAAGGTTCCCCGATTAACAGCAAGGATTACTACTTGCTAGCTCCTGGCACGGTGGCTGTGCAGGGAAGGGGTGATGGCAAGGGGATGAATGCGACTGAGGATAGATGATGTGGGGGTGATGGTAAAACCCAATGCACCCCATGTGAAGAGTCCTAACTCCCCTTAGAACAGGGAAGAGAACAAAATGCTAATAGCGCCTTCAGACTGAAGGAGTACTGCTAACCCTATAGGATCCATAGATTGTTATGTCAAGCAACAAAAATCAACAACAATCCCAGGCCCGTCATGCAGCTAAGTGCTCCATTGCCTAAAACCTGCAACTAAGAAGGTTGCACATTGTGGCGACGTAACCCTCCCTGACTGGAAGGAAAAAGTACGAGGAGACAAGTGTGCATGACAGGAGTACTGGGAACCCTGTAGGATCCACACGTGGGAAATGATGTCCATGAACGTCCACAACAGCATGCATTTCAGCAAAGTGAAATCTGCAACTAGGAAGGTTGCAAAGCATATGCTGATAGAACCCTCCCTGACTGGAAGGAAAAGTAAGGTACCCGAGCTACAACAACCAAGCGCATCATCCTGAAACAACCACGTCGCATAGATACGTCAAAGGTAAGAAACATAAAGTACCCTTGCCAAACAGGCCGACGCTTGAAGATGGACATGATGCACAAAGGAACAAGCCGGTGGAACGCCGGCGACAACCACTAAGGAAACAAAAGAGGTAAAGTGTTGATGCACTTCACATGGACGGCCGTGAGGGCCATATACACAGGAACCAAAAGAAGCAAAAGAGACAAAATACTCATGATGGCACCAGCTATGACTAACTGTTGCAACAACTGTCACTTTAACTAATTGATCCCAACAAAGAGACAGCAACAGCCATGAGGGTATCCCTAATTGCGATGTCTAGTAGCAAATAAGACCAACCTAGACAACACAGCTATTACTAGCTGCTGTCACAGCTGATACAAATATTGCTAGAATATTGCAGTCACTAAAGACTACAAGGGACGATGCTACTAAAGATAGCAATTGTCACTATAGCACCTATAAGGTGAGCACAGGCAGCCATCCTGGCCCCTGCAAAGGAGGTACATGGTATACCGGCAGCTAACGGCTACAACCACAGGGACACAGTGTCAACATACTGGCATGACTAGCAGCATACTACTATGGAAATAACCAAACAACAAAAGAAAGAAGAAGGACAGGTGTGACCACCCGTGACAGCGCATGCAGCAGCTAGCCAGACTGGCTACTACCTGCCTGTCTCCAAGATACTGGCATGACTACCAGCACCTAAAGAAAATAAAACAACCCAATGAAGGAAAAGAACAAGTGTGACCACCTGTAACAGTGCAGCAGCCAACCAAAGTAGCTACTACTGCGCGTCACCATGCACTCGCGCATGCAACAGATATGACTACCTGTTGTCACAGCTACGTAGTGGCAGCATCCAACAACTGTTGCCCTCCCTGTACTCTCTACAGTGATGACCCAGGTGAGAGGAGGGTTGGGGCAGAAGGCAAAAGGTGGTGGTGAAGGTCATAGAGTGGTACAAGTGGCTCCTAGTGACCCAGGAGTGCCGTGTGCATAAGAATTAACTCTTTTGCCTGAACAAGAGTGGCAAGACCTGCCTACCCCACCCGTACCCACGAATGACCTGTTCAGCGTGCTCCGAAGATTAAGGAGCAAGCCACAGTGTACACTATTGCTGCTAGGGGCTACAGCCTATAATTAATTAATTAACTCGATTAATTAATTAATTAAACTCGTGCTCCCGTTGGGGAGTCACGGAGCACCGAAGTGCTTTTAATCCCTGTGTGTGCACTACAGGAGAAAGGGCAGAGACCCCCATGCAGTCTCCTTCATGCCAAAGGCATGCCACAGCTGCAATCGGGCGCGGCTAGCTAAAAGGACAGGCTAACGATCCGGCAAACTGTGGGTGTGCAATAAGACCCATGTAAGCATATCATAGCAAGGAGCGTGGGCAAGTAATCTGAACATAGCCAGGGCGTAGCATGGCTGTACTAGAACTAGGCTAAGGCTATGGCTGGTTGTGTACCGTGCGTTGGCGGCACGTGACTAGGTGTGTTGGCACAGCTAGGCAAACATTCTAGGCATGGCTGCCTTAGCGACAGTGACTCCAATGGTTACAAGCTAGGGCTATTGCTATTCTAGCCCGCTGGGGGCGTCCACATCTTGTGGTTGATCATCAGGTCCCCGCCCCTCCAGTACACCTTGGGCTTCTGGGGGTCCTGCTTATGGCGGAGGTATTCCGGCCACAGGTCGCGTCGCTGCTGTTGCTGAGCGGGGGTTAGGTCGTCATCCAGCGTCCAGGTCGAAGGTCGTGCAACCGCTTGCGACGAGAGAGGAACCGCTGCCTATCCTCAGGGGAGAGGAAGGTGAGCAGAACTGGTGGGGTGGCCGCCTTGTCCCGTGAGTGGGGAAGGCGGTGGCACCCACGCAGTTCTACCTCACAGCCTATAAGGGCTGCCACTAAAAGAAACACTTGGGCTACAGCCTGGAAGGACTGCAACGCTAAATGGGCTACAGCCGGGAAGGGCTGCAACGCAAAAATGGGCTACAGCTGGGAAGGGCTGCAACGCAAAAATGGGCTACAGCCTGGAAGGGCTGCAGCACACACACACACAAAGGGGGCTACAGCCTGTAAGGGCTGCAGCACCGGCACAATGATGGGCTACAACATGTAAGGGCTGCAGCACAAAAATGGGCCACAGCCTGGAAGGGCTGCAGCATGACAAAAAGAAAAGGGGGCTACAACCTGGAAGGGCTGCAACCCTAAAAGAAACACTACTGGGTAGGGCTGCATATACTACTGATAGAAATTCAAGTCTAGGAAAAACTAAAATTTCGACAGCATTGGCCGAAGGAGCGTTCTATCATAATGAACAATCCTACTCCGGGCATACCTGTGTCTTCGACTCCCCCATCTGACTGCCGGGTGTCGTGCCCATGGACGCTGCCGAAGTAAAAGAGGTCGCCGATGATGAGGATATTCCCTTGGACGCTCGCCAGCACCCCGCCCCACTAAAAAGTCGACTATAGGGGGATTATGGACCCGCTATAGGTTCTCGATGCCGATTTCCGGACTTATCCAATAACTACCGAACGGCATAACCCGTCTTCGGCAGGGGCAATTGAATTGAAAATCGACCTACCGCCTCAAGAAAAAATTGAATTCGTGGAAAAAAAAGCCGTTCCTGACAGGAACCTGGGTCATGACCTCTAGAGTGCAGGTCACGACATACGCACAATCGCAAGGTGGCAAGTTTTTACATCCCGGCTGACTGCCAGCTGCGAAAGATCTACACCTGATTCATAATAGACCATTATGAACAGTGGTCGCTATATTAATCTACGCAATCCACACCATGACTAGTATGGACGATAACTAATCTAACATAATTAACCTGGCGCAGTTGACCCTGGCCGGTTCAAGCCCGATGTGTTGCAACCTTGTGGGAAGCTGGGCGAAATGCCTCCCGAGGTACATGTAGCATTTACGACAGGAATTCAGGACCATGCATTTCCTAAACCCGCGGGCGTGACCCAGCCGGAAAGAGAAAGAGATTAACTCAATTCATTTCATTCATTCCGGGGGTGACAATGGTGAACGTTCCCACACACTATTAACCTTGGCGGCTCACGGCGTTGCCAAGCAGTGCCAAGCAGCACTGCTTGGACGCATGGTCAACCGAGATCTCTAGGGCGCTACGGTTCACACGAATCGACCGTACGACCCAATACGACTTACACTAGGTCCACGCACATTGCTGACATGCTGCGCACCTACAGATAAACCAAAGTACCGAAAGTACTACAAAACCACTGAATAGCAAGTACAACGCCGTATGAACCGGCTGTACGAATATGCCTAAATAGCCGAACAATGAGACTACGGCTATTAAACATTGTTGCGCCGAACTGTCCACTAAAGGAACCTAATTAAATAGGCTTGGACGCAACACTCCTCCCCCCTCTCTGGGGAGAGGTCGGCTACCCCGCTAGCCCAACGACAACCACGCCCAGAACATGCTAGAAGTCCTCCGTATACGCATGGTGCAACCCATGAGTGACCTATGGTCCCGATGGGGCAGGGACCAGCTTGCACGACTAAGCTGGTCCATCGGGCAAGCCCAACTCAGATCCCGTCCATTGGCCGCGCGGCACGCAGAAGAAGGATGCATGCCCAAAGGACAGAAGCGAGGGGCCAAGACACAGGGCAGTGAGCCAAGGTCTCCACGATCACCACAAGTTTAGCCACGGACATACGTGAATCGTAACACATCCAAAGTGAGGATAGTCAATACAGGCATCGACACGACCACCACTGTAACTGCACGAGGTGATACATCACACGCAGGTGGCTCAACCTCCAAATTCTCATCACAAGAGCCAATAAAGGCCATGCTACAATAAAGTAGCCAAAAGTCGCCAAAGATCACCGAGTGTCGCCAAATGTCACCGAATGTCGCCAAATGTCACCAAATGTCACCAACTCAACAACGTCCCAAATAGAACAGTCTACCAATGGCAAGCAAGGTGCCAAAGGCTCCCACCCGATAAGACAATGTGGTGAAGAACACAATGTAAACTGTCATGTGACCATGACCAATCGCACGCCCGTACTATCGCCACACGCGGCAATAGGGAGGTCCACCCAGACCCCTGAGGGAGAACCTGGACAGGAGCCAAAGGTCGGTGGGAGGAGCTGGAAAGCCCCGCCACGTGGGGACCTAACGGCCCTGGTGCGACCCCTGAAGTACCACCCGCAACGGTCACAGTACCCACCGGTAACGTCGCGCTGGTGACTGCCCCGCCCGGCCCTTAAGGCGCGACCTGATTGGGTCCTGCACTGGAATGTGTAGAAGCCCCAGGTCCCGCCGCCGCTTGGGGAGTCAACATCCGCTCCATCACCTTCTGGAGTACCGCTTCCATCGATCGTGGTGGACAACCGCGCCTAAAAAAAAAACTCTGCCTGTGCAACCATCTGTTTCTCCAAACCTAAACGCAACGCCTGCAGCTGGGAGAAAACCCGCTACTCGACCTCCACCGCGGACTGCGAAGAGAGGTCGGACGCCTTGTTAATGCCGGAAACCATGTTGTCCAACAAATGACTCGCCGATGCGTTCATCGACTCGCCGATGTGGCCACTGTGTCTCCTTGTCCTTGTCGCCCGTCGCCACTATACCTGAGGGGCATAGCGCGGGCTCCATGTACGGTGGCTTACCACCGTTGCACAAATATACGGCTTGCGACGGAAGTCGCGTGTGATACTTCGCCCGACGGCCGCCCTAGCGCTAACTGCCGCCACTGCGCCGACGTCGCGCAGATGTCGCAACTTGAGGCGCGATCATAGCTCGAACTGCGCGCACCGTATCCCGCGCTCTTTGTCGCCGCCGTAACCCTTATGAAAGCGGTGCCCCTCGCCACCTCGTATGACTACAAGGGGGACTCCGCGCCGAATGAACTAATGCCGAGTTCCAACCCCTCCTGAAGAGCGGGGTCCTGAAGAGCAGATAGCTCCTCCTTGCGGACCTGCGGCTGGTATTGGTGTGCATGGTGGGGAAGAGACAAGTGTGCATGACTGCGCACATCCATCGCACGAAAGAGATGAGATACCTCCCCCCCCTAAGGGGGAGCCCTGCGTGTGCCTTTGCATGGAGGAAACCACACAAAGTGAAAATTAAAAAAAATTGAAAGATTCCTCTGACACGCATACGCATCTTCCAATCCTTTATGCACACCCCATACACCTACATACATCTTCTAAGCGCACACATCATAGTGCAGCTGACTTTTGTCCCTGATGAACCAGGGACACCCAACCACGTATCTACTATACACATACCAACACATGCACCTGATCTCACCACTAGTAATAACACTAGTAACCTCAGTGCTTTCTCACACTGACTCCTCCCCCCCCTAAGGGGGATGGGAGCCTCTCCCTTCAGTCCACTAACTGGGTAACACACAGATGCCTATCCATGTGACTCCTCCCCCCCCTAAGGGGCTGTGAAGCCTCTTCCTTCTTCTCTACCTGTTGTCACAGCTACGTAGTGCATCCAACAACTGTTGCCCTCCCTGTACCCTCTACACTGATGACCCTGGTGAGAGGATGGTTGGGGCAGAAGGCAAAGGTGGTGGTGAAGGTCATAGAGTGGTACAAGTGGCTCCTAGTGACCCAGGAGTGCCGTGTGCATAAGAATTAACTCTTCTGCCTGAACAAGAGTGGCAAGACCTGCCTCCCCCACCCGTACCCACGAATGACCTGCTCAGCGTGCTCCGAAGATTAAGGAGCAAGCCACAGTGTACACTATTGCTGCTAGGGGCTACAGCCTATAAGGGCTGCCACTAAAAGAAACACTTGGGCTACAGCCTGGAAGGACTGCAACGCTAAATGGGCTACAGCCGGGAGAGGCTGCAACGCGAAAATGAGCTACAGCCGGGAATTAAGGGCTGAAACGCACACACACACACACACACACACACACACACACACACACACACACACAAAGGGGGCTACAGCCTGTAAGGGCTGCAGCACTACAATATGGGCTACAGCATGTAAGGGCTGCAGCACAAAAATGGGCTACAGCCTGGAAGGGCTGCAGCATGACAAAAAGAAAAGGGGGCTACAGCCTGGAAGGGCTGCAACCCAGCTAAAAGAAACACTACTGGGTAGGGCTGCATATACTGATAGAAATTCAAGTATAGGAAAAACTAAAATTTCAACAGCATTGGCCGAAGGAGCGTTCTATCATAATGAACAATCCTACTCCGGGCATACCTGTGTCTTCGACTCCCCCAGCTGATTGACGGGTGTCGTGCCCATGGACGCTGCCGAAGTAAAAGAGGTCGCCGATGATGAGGATATTCCCTCGAACACTCGCCAGCAACCCCGCCCCACTAAAAAGTCGACTAAAATTAAATTCGTGAAAAAAAAAGCCGTTCCTGACAGGAATCTGGGTCATGACCTCTAGAGTGTAGGTCACGACATACGCACAATCGCAAGGTGGCAAGTCTGCGATGTGACATTACAATTGTTTTAGAAACTTATAAACAGCGCTTATTTACCTCTGCGACTCAGGTGGATTCCTCCGAGTCCAGTTTTACATCCCGGCTGACTGCCGGGTGTAAAAGATCTACACCTGATTCATAATAGACCATTATGAACAGTGGTCGCTATATTAATCTACGCAATCCACACCATGACTAGTATGGACGATAACTAATCTAACATAATTAACCTGGCGCAGTTGACCCTGGCCGGTTCAAGCCCGATGTGTTGCAACCTCGTGGGAAGCTGGGCGAAATGCCTCCCGAGGTACATGTAGCATTTACGACAGGAATTCAGGACCATGCATTTCCTAAACCCGCGGGCGTGACCCAGCCGGAAAGAGAAAGAGATTAACTCAATTCATTTCATTCATTCCGGGGGTGACAATGGTGAACGTTCCCACACACTATTAACCTTGGCGGCTCACGGCGTTGCCAAGCAGTGCCAAGCAGCACTGCTTGGACGCATGGTCAACCGAGATCTCTAGGGCGCTGCGGTTCACACGAATTGACCGTACGACCCAATACGACTTACACTAGGTCCACGCACATTGACATGCTGCGCACCTACAGATAAACCAAAGTACCGAAAGTACTACAAAACCACTGAATAGCAAGTACAACGCCGTATGAACCGGCTGTACGAATATGCCTAAATAGCCGAACAATGAGACTACGGCTATTAAACATTGTTGCGCCGAACTGTCCACTAAAGGAACCTAATTAAATAGGCTTGGACGCAACACAAGTCTGCGATGTGACATTACAATTGTTTTAGAAACTTATAAACAGCGCTTATTTACCTCTGCGACTCAGGTGGATTCCTCCGAGTCCAGTTTTACATCCCGGCTGACTGCCGGCTGCGAAAGATCTACACCTGATTCATAATAGACCATTATGAACAGTGGTCGCTATATTAATCTATGCAATCCACACCATGACTAGTATGGACGATAACTAATCTAACATAACTAACCTGGCGCAGTTGACCCTGGCCGGTTATAGCCTGCGGTGAGACAACCTCTATAGGGAAGCGTGGCTAATGCCTCCCGAGGTACATGTAGCATTTACGACAGGAATTCAGGACCATGCATTTCCTAAACCCGCGGGCGTGACCCAGCCGGAAAGAGAAAGAGATTAACTCAATTCATTTCATTCATTCCGGGGGTGACAATGGTGAACGTTCCCACACACTATTAACCTAAGTTGGCGGCTCACGGCGTTGCCAAGCAGTGCCAAGCAGCACTGCTTGGACGCATGGTCAACCGAGATCTCTAGGGCGCTACGGTTCATGAATCGACCGTACGACCCAAAACGAATTATACTAGGTCCACGCACATTGACATGCTGCGCACCTACAGATAAACCAAAGTACCGAAAGTACTACAAAACCACTAAATAGCAAGTACAACGCCGTATGAACCGGCTGTACAAATAGTCCTAAATAGTCGAACACTAAGACTTCGCCTGTTTCACATTGTTGCGCCGAACTGTCCACTAAAGGAACCTAATTAAATAGGCTTGGACGCAACACAAAGCGCCCCTTCCGCTTGGGGTAAGGGGGCTTGCCCACAGGGGCTGGCGTGTGAGCATGGACAATCCTCTGCCACCTCTTCCTGTTCTGCATAGCGCAGTCCAAGCAAGAGAGAGGGAGTGAATGCAATGTTCAAACTGAGCTGGGACCACTAGGTCGGCCAGCAACATCTCGATGTAGTTCATGGCAGGTTTACCCAGCTTTCTAGGAAGGTCACCTTGGGGCCAGGCCAGGCCGTCAGGATGTGCCGCCCTGGTTGGCCAAGCCGCTGGGGGCCGGCCAGACGGCAAGGGACTGTATCTACCTGACTGGTGCGAGCAAGATGTCCTACAAATGCTATCCTACGCTGCCTAATCTCGTCCGAAATGCCAGGCATACCCTGATACAAAGACGCTAAAGACCTATGCGTGGAAAACCCTACACTCAGGACCTGTCGAAGCATCCTGTAAACCGTGCCGTCTAGCTTAATTGGCGGCAGGTGAGACCTCCACGAGTCTCCTTGAGGCAGTTAAGCGCGCCATTCTTGCCCCCATGTTACTCACTGGTGAGCTGGACATGTCGGCTGTCCGCCTCCCCCGCGCGCGGGGGAAGGCTGGCCCGGCACCCGTGCTCCTCACCTTTAAGTACATGACGGACAAGCTGGCGTTCCTTAAATGCCGCAAGAAGCTCTCGGAGACTCGCTTCACGCTGGACGACGACTTGACCTTGGCCCAGCAACAGCGGCGACGCGAGCTATGGCCGACCTACCTTCAGCTCCGGCAGCGTGCAGGGGGGAAGCCGGTATACTGGAGGGGGGCGGTCATCCACGTTGACCACAAGCCCTGGCAGGCCCCTCCTGCCACTCCAGACTAGGGAATATACCAGTAGTGTAGATTAGATAGGCTTAGCCTTTGCAAGTGACCACGCGCATGTGCGCCCATAATGCCGCCCCCATGGATGATGCTTTCAGTATCTAGCCGCGCCCAGCCTACCATGGGACCTCCCATGGATGATGCATTAAGAATTTAGCCATGCGATGCCTAATAATGCAGGGAGTTACTCTCTGCTGAGATGCCATGTGTACACCAGCTATAGCCTAGCCACATACCCTCCACCCCATATGTCATGCAGGCCTTCTAGGCCCTCTCCTCAAGCCCCCCCTGGGTGCCTGTGCTTGTTAAGGAGGCATGAACCATCATGGCGGTGCAGGTGCACCTTGTGCACCCAGAGCAGGTGACAGTTGTACATCCTCCACCTGCAGGTTGTAGCCCTGATGATTGTATTACAAGCCCAAGTAGATGCCCCTTTCTCAGGGCTATGTGTTACATATGCTCCCAACGGAGCTATGATTTTAATTAATTAATTAATTAATTAATTAATTAATTAATTAATTAATTGGCAGCCAGTGTGTCCGTGAGTGTCCATGCCTTGGCGCCATATAGGTAAGCACGGTGAGGACGAGGACCTTGAAGAGCATGTCGCCCAGGCCCTTCGAGCGCCAGTAGGTGTTGAGCGAATGAAGCCTAGCTAGCCCAGGCCAGGCCGATACGGATGTCCACATCGTCGGCGCGGTGTGGGGGAGCATGCTCCCCAGCAGTTTGCGATCACGGAACGGGACCTCCGTCCCGTCTAGCACTACTAGCAGCCACGGCAGCGGCGGGCGACTGGTAAAATTAAATTAAATTATAACATGTCTCCGTTGGGAGATCATGTAGCACACATTCCAGGTTGGATGGGTGGTGTGGAGGAAGCCGCGTAATCGAACTAACCTAACCTAAGCTATATCTAGTCTAGAAAAGCCTATCTACGCTACTCATCAAAACGGCTCCTCCTCTTGGGGGGAGGCGGCTTGCCCACAGGGGCTGGCGTGTGCGCCTTGACAATCTTCTTCCACCGCGTCTTGTCCTGCATTGCGGTCCAAAGACGGGAGAGAGAGTGGATGCGGTACTCAAACTGGGCTGGGACCACTAGGTCGTCCAGCAACATCTGGGTATAGGTCATGGCATGTTTCCCTACCCTTTTAGGAATGTTCTTGGGGCCAGGCCAGGTCAAAATATGCCGCCCTGGGTAGCCCCATGCAATTAATCACCATCGCCTCAGTTTGGCTCATCAGAGAGCAGCTAGGACACGGTTGCAGAACGCCAGCAGTTCAGCTCCCTCACCGCCAGGTCAGGGGTCTTCAGCATGCAGCTCAGCAGAAAGGTGGTCGGCACCGACCGCCGCGTCGAGCCGCAGGCGAGCAATAATTAAGGGCGCCGTCCGATTCCCACTAGGAGTTAATTTTACGGGGCGTAAACGCCCCGGTTGAGGTTACCGGGGCGGTTACTGGCCAGTAACCATGTACGTTTAAGGTTACCGGCCAGGTTACCGGCCGGTAACCTTAAACGCGACAGACTAAATACCGGCCGGTAATGGTTACCGGGCGGTAATAGTTACCGGAACGTTTACTGGGCGGTAACTTTTACCGGAGCCGTAACCATGCCCGTAACCTATCTGGGTTACGGTCATGGTTACGGCCCAAGTAGAAGTTACCGGGCGGTAAACTGGCATGGTTACGGGACCAGTTCTGAGAACCGGGATGGGTTACCGGCATGGTTACGGGACCAGTTCTGATAACCGGGCCTGGCTACTGGCCTGGTTACGGGTCCGTCAACCGTCCCGTAACCTGCAGTAGTTACGGCCCAGTAGTTAACCCTGGCTACTGCGGTGGTTACGGGGCCGGTTATGCCCCAGTAATAATAGTAGTAACCCATGCCTACAACGCAGCCTGTCCGGGTTATGGCCCCGAATTCTAAAATGCATTGACCCCGGCTATGGTGAGTGGCTTGCATGATATGGTGCTTTTCAAGATGCATTTTTGAATTAGGCATTTCATTAAAATGTTTAAGAAGTCATTAATAATCAATTGCACGAATCACTTCCATCCGATGTTGTCAACGTGGGCTTCATGATGAAATCGTGGAGATGACGCACATGAAGTTCACGGAACATCTTAGGTAATAAATCAAGCCGTTACGGCAGTAGAACCTTGGCCGATGAGGGTGGCGTCTTGAAGCTGTTGTCACCCTCAAGTCCGCTCGGCCAGGGGTAATCGCCCATGTTGATTTGAAAGGTACCGCCGTCCATATGGCGGCTCCGCTTTTGGTGCGAGTTGACCAACTTCCCGTCTTAATCATTCCGGATTGCCTGCAGTTCATTCCGCCTTTGTCCAAGTAAGACAGCAACTGTCACGCACTCATAGAAAACGCAAAATGCCCCGAATGCAGTTACGGCCATACGGTAGCGAGGAATAGCAGTTGAAATTTCTAGTACACAGGCAACTAGTAAGAAAAGGGACGATGCGTGCACCACCACCAATACGTACGTGCATCCCTCTCTTGAAAATGACAGCATCTTCCATGCCGTCCAAGAAAAACGCAACGTATTTAACATGAACCCGAATGCAGTTACGGTCGTAGAGTAGTGAGGACTGGCAGCTGAAAGTTCTAGTTGATGGGCTGAGAATAAGGAAAAAAATGATGCGTGCACTCACCTACCCTATTACGTCCCTCCCATGGCGAGGAACCAGCAAAACCACCCACATACCCTGTTGTGTCCCTCCCTTGACAAGGAACAAGCACGTGCACATGCCCCACCCCACATGCATGCCTCCCTTGACAAGAATCGAACGGGCACGTGCACCCACCTACCCTATGTGCACCCCTCCTTTGACAAGGAACAAGCACGTGCGCATGCCTACCCCACATGCATGCCTCCCTTGACAAGAATCGAACGAGCACGTGCACCCACCCACCCTGTGTGCACCCCTCCTTTGACAAGGAACAAGCACGTGAACTCACCTACACTACGCGCGTCCCTCCCTTGACAAGGAATAGGCACGTGCACATGCCTACCCCACATCCATGCCTCCCCTGACCAGTAACAAGCACGTGCACCCACCTACCCTACGTGCATCCCTCCTGTGACATGGAACAAGCACGTGCACCCACCAACCCTATGTACGTGCCTCTTGACAAGCAACAAGCACGTGCACCCACCTACCCTAAGTGCCCCCCTCCTTCGACAAGGAACAAGCATGTGCACTCACCTACCGTACGTGAATCCCTCCCTTGGCAAGGACCAAGCACGTGCACCCACCTACCCGATGTCCGCCCCTCCCTTGATAAGGTACAAGCATGCCCACCCACCTACCCTACCTGCATCCCTCCCTTGACATGGAACAACCATGTGCACATTCCTACTCCACATGCCCCCCTCCTTTGACAAGGAACAAGCATGTGCACTCATCTACCGCACGTGCATCCCTCCCTTGACAAGGAACAAGCAAGCCCACCCACCTACCCTACCTGCATCCCTCCCTTGACATGAAACAAGCACGTGCACATGCCTACCCCACATGCATGCCTCCCTTGACAAGGAACGAGCACGTGCACCCACCCACCCTGTGTGCACCCCTCCTTTGACAAGGAACAAGCACATGAACTCACCTACACTACGTGCGTCCCTCCCTTGACAAGGAATAAGCACGTGCACATGCCTACCCCACATCCATGCCTCCCCTGACCAGTAACAAGCACGTGCACTCACCTACCCTACGTATGTGCCTCTTGACAAGGACCAAGCTCGTGCACCCACCTACCATACGTGAATCCCTCCCTTGACAAGGTACACGCATGCCCACCCACCTACCCTACGTGGGCCCCTCCCTTGATAAGGTACAAGCATGACCAGCCACCTACCCCGCGAGCCTCCCTACTTTGACAAGGAACAAGCACGTGGGCCCGCTAGCATGGCAGCAAGGAAGACATTACCCTAACATGGCATGGCCAAAGCAAAAGAGACAGAGAAGTCAATGGAGAGAGAGCTCCTAAGAACTCCTAGTAAAATTGGAAACCATGGAGGGCAAAAAACGTTCAACAACTTACGATGGGCATCGGCACATACAGAGAAGCCCAGGTGTGCCAGGTGTAAAATAAGCGAGATTGAAGTGTCGCCTACCTCGTGGGAGACTTTTGGTATCTGGTAAACAATGAAAGCGAGTGGAAAGATGGACAACGTGAAAATAACATACAATCCACTGCAATGCATGCAAAGAGGACAGAATCAGTAATAAAGCGCGCTGCATTCAGGCAGCGCTGAGCAATTGAACGGTGAACAATTTAATCCGGAACGCATTGTCTACGCGACTCGATGCGACTAAACGTGGCATGCATACGCGGTCGCTGACTGAAGACATTGTGTACCTGGCTCAGCAAGGTGCGCTTGCAGCCGCTTTCTTAAATATGCCGCAGGCGCACGATGTAACGAATTGAAGTTTGCATGTAGTAACAAAGGCAAGAAAAGCGGTGTAGCTGGCTACCGACTACGCCATAGTAAGCTGTATCGGAGTTGGCGCTGCCGATGGCTGGAAACGGATGACCGAATCATGCTAAACTGGGGCTCCAAAAGGGCTTGTCATGCATCCTAGTGCGCCTTTTGCTTTTTTTTCTTCAAGCATCGTGAGCATGCGGGTTTAGGGGGGCGCTTATTCTTTCACCACTATCAGTCGGCTGGACTGCAATCGGCATAGCCAGCGCAAGGTGATGCAAGGGCAGGCAAACTTTACCAGCTCGTTCAAGGCTCGTTGATGAAATTCAAACATCTAGGCGGCGCGTCTGCAACGGCTCATCGCAATTCGAATTCGCAAGCAGAACCCTCGTTACACGTGGCGCATGCAGAGATCTGCTTCGGGCGGCTTGGCGTATCTCACTGCGTCGTGACTCGAGTACATACGTATTACGTAGTCAGCCTAGTTAGTACTCTGGGGGCCTCGAGTTCGGCAGTCCCCTATTCGGAAATCCCGGATCATATGTACTCCACCCTATGTACTCTTGGAGTACATAGTGTGGATTACATAGTCACTCCTTCCTATGTAATACGGGCGTGTCTCACCGCGTCGGCAGTCCCCTATTCGGAAATCCCGGATCATATGTACTCCACACTATGTACTCTTGGAGTACATAGTGTGCCACCCTATGTACTCTTGGAGTACATAGTGTGGAGTACATAGTCACTCCTTCCTATGTAATACGGGCGTGTCTCACCGCGTCGGCAGTCCCCTATTCGGAAATCCCGGATCATATGTACTCCACACTATGTACTCTTGGAGTACATAGTGTGCCACCCTATGTACTCTTGGAGTACATAGTGTGGAGTACATAGTCACTCCTTCCTATGTAATACGGGCGTGTCTCACCGCGTCGGCAGTCCCCTATTCGGAAATCCCGGATCATATGTACTCCACACTATGTACTCTTGGAGTACATAGTGTGCCACCCTATGTACTCTTGGAGTACATAGGGTGGAGTACATAGTCACTCCTTCCTATGTAATACCGGTGTAATCATGCGTAATCATGCGTAATCATGCGTAATCATGCGTAATCATGCGTAATCATCAGAGTAATCATCAGAGTAATCATCAGAGTAATCATCAGAGTAATCATCGTCCAGACAAGCTGCACTGCCCCTAAGACCCTAACTTACACAAGATGGCGATGGTCGTCGCCGGCAGCTCGACAAGTTCAGGGCAGCACGAAATAAGACAGGCAAGCCGACGCTGGCGCTCATCCCAATGAGGCCATTCATCCGAAGCAGCCTCCATAACCTGGCCGCTCTTAGGGTGGCGAATCGGGGCGTCGTTGTCGTTGCGGAGCTTCAGCACGCTTGTCACAGCGGCGTCATTGTAGGCGAGTAAGGTATCGATGTCTGCCAGGCTCAAACGCTGGCCTGGCATGTAGAATGAGGAAGAAATGGCGTCCGGCAAGGAGGTTTCAGCAGCTATCGGAGTTGATTCCGAAGTTGCTTCCGAAGTCTTGGATCGCTTGTTAGCGGCGTTCTTGGCGACGACAATGTCGTGGGCGATTTTGTTTGCAGCAATCTGGGCATCAATAGAATCGGCGGCAAGAGCTGAAGACGATGCGGGGACCTCCATAGCTACGTTTAATAGCACCTAGACGAGGGGGCGCAGGCACACTGATCACGTGCGTGGTGCCGCCATAATGTGCAGAAAAATAGCGAGATCTGCTGGGCAGGCCGCTGGGGATAACTTGCGAAATCCTGGGCGATGGCTGCCAAAAATTAGATCTGCGTGTTCGTCATCAAAAGGCGAGTCTATTGCAATTTACCCGACCAAATTTCATCATGGATGGAGGGAGGGAGGGAGGGAGGGAGGGAGGGAGGGAGGAGGGAGGGAGGGAGGGAGGGAGGGAGGGAGGGAGGGAGGGAGGGAGGGAGGGAGGGAGGGAGGGAGGGAGGGAGGGAGGGAGGGAGGGAGGGAGGGAGGGAGGGAGGGAGGGAGGGAGGGAGGAGGGAGGGAGGGAGGGAGGGAGGGAGGGAGGGAGGGAGGGAGGGAGGGAGGGAGGGAGGGAGGGAGGGAGGGAGGGAGGGAGGAGGGAGGGAGGGAGGGAGGGAGGGAGGGAGGGAGGGAGGGAGGGAGGAGGGAGGGAGGGAGGGAGGGAGGGAGGGAGGGAGGGAGGGAGGGAGGGAGGGAGGAGGGAGGGAGGGAGGGAGGGAGGAGGGAGGGAGGGAGGGAGGGAGGGAGGGAGGAGGAGGGAGGAGGGAGGGAGGGAGGGGAGGGAGGGAGGGGAGGGAGGGAGGGAGGGAGGGAGGAGGGGGAGGGAGGGAGGGGGAGGGAGGGAGGGAGGGAGGGAGGGAGGAGGGAGGGAGGGAGGGAGGGAGGGAGGGAGGGAGGAGGGAGGGAGGGAGGGAGGGAGGGAGGGAGGGAGGGAGGGAGGGAGGGAGGAGGGAGGGAGGGAGGGAGGGAGGGAGGGAGGAGGAGGAGGAGGATGGAGGATGGATGGATGGATGGATGGATGGATGGATGGATGGATGGATGGATGGATGGATGGATGGATGGATGTTCTTAATTACTTACTTAATTAATTAATTAATTAATTAATTAATGGTCAAATTAAAGGCAATCATGGTACATGAAGCGAGACAAATCATGCCTGGACGCATGGCGATGTAAGAGCCCCCCCTCCCCCACGCCAGGAGGAAGGGGTGCGTGACTGAGTAGAGTAGTTAGGATTTTGTATTAAGAGAGACAACTTTGTATATTATCAAGGAGACAACTTTGTATATAAGATTAGAGTGAGATCAGCTAGTCTTCGCGGCTCAGTTCTAATGCACCCACCCCCATCAGTCCATGGAATACGTGCTCCTGAGCACTCCAGATCCTTAATTAAGGCCAAAATGAGTCCCTTCCAAACAACGTTTGCACTTAGATAGTTAGACGAATTATGCCCGACGAAGCTGGAACTTAACAGCCACAATGAATTACGGTTGTTCAGACCTTGTACAACGCCTCAGGGCATTTGGAGCCCTGAATGGTAACAAATGCTAACAAGGTAGTGTTGCTATCAATAATGATTTTAAAAATTAATATGATGTCATTAATTAATTAATTAGTTATCAACATCACTCCGTTGGGAGTAAATGTAGCACATATCCCTGAGAAGGGGCATATGGCTTTTAATACATTCTAGGCTACTTCATGCAAGGGTGGGAATGTAAGCTACCCCTGCTCTAGGTGCACCAGGGCACCTGCACCACCATGTCATATTACAACCAAAACTGGTCGTCATCATGCAAGCATCTGAAGCATGGTCGCAAAACTTCGTGTGCAAAATCTCATGTCATAAGGAGCCCAACATTATGACAATTGCCAGGCTTTGTAAAGATTTTTATTTAACGATGACTACAGCACAAACAGTGAGCGAAACCCTGGTGCATGTGAATGCCTGAGTGGCGACTGTTCCTAACAGAATGCAAGATGTAAGGTAGACATTGCGAGTATGCCACAAATGTGTGATGTGCAGTGCACATGCATGTGAGCTACCATGGTCCGGATTCTCCCGATTTCTGGCCTGCGCTGGTTGTCTCCTTGATGTATACCCCATGACACCATACTTCTAAACTACTTAAGAACCTTGGCACATTGCAAAATGGGAAAGAAAGCTGAACAATACATGCAACATCACTCACTAACACAGCCATGTGATTGCTACCAACACGTACCATGTACATCCTGTGTGAAATTATTGGCAACGACACGCCAAGCAAACGCCAAGGTATAGTATAACTGCGACAGGCTGGCACATGTCACCTGGCATCCACGTATGCTCACCCCAAGGCATTGGCATATCCCCATGTCTATATCCGTTGCCCTTTGTGCGTACCGAGTCACCCATGCAGTCACCCACCCATGCATCCACCTGGCCCACCCACACAAGTACTCATACACTTGCGCACCTGAGTACCCAGCCACCCACTGGTCCACCCACCCGGTGACCCAGCCAGCCAGCCACGCACCTACTAAACCAACCTATCTAACCACTCGTGCACCCAGGCACCCAGCCACATACCCACCCACTGGGACATCCACCCACCCAGCTAGCCACATATGCAATCTACCCACCTAGGCAATAAGGAGGCATTCACCCATCCTTTTATCCAGGCACCCATTACTAAAACCACGCAGCCACCTAACCACCCAGCCAGCTGGCCCCATGTGTGCCCACCGGGCCGCCCACCCCTGACCCACCCACGCCCCTTCCCACTCGACCACTCTTTCCCCCCATACCCTTATACCCACCGACCTGCACCCACTCACCCTCACACATCCACATCCTCTCAGCCAGTCACCCACCCATCTCACCCCTAACATGCACAGCCCTCCACCCGCGATAGGTGAGTCGATCCCAACTACAAAACCACCCACCCACCCATATCCGTGCACCCACCCACCCATCTACCTTCCCCATCGCTCACCCCACCCACTTCTAATCACAGCTACACATCCACCCGCCACAAACCAACGGTGCAAATCCTCCAGCCCATGCAACAGTTTCACTCAGGCATCCAACAATGCACCCACCTAGGAGTTCCCAAACCCCGTCGATCCCCCAGCCACCTGGCGATTCACTTATAAGCAACCACCCTTGCACCCATCCACCCACCATAACCACCCACCCACCCGCCCTCCCTCCCTCCCTCCCTCCCCCCTCCCTCCTCCCTCCCTCCCTCCCTCCCCTCCCTCCCCCTCCCTCCCTCCCTCCCTCCCCCTCCCTCCCTCCCTCCTCCCTCCCTCCCTCCCTCCCTCCCTCCCTCCCTCCCTCCCTCCCTCCTCCCTCCCTCCCCCCCCTCCCTCCTCCCTCCCTCCTCCCTCCCTCCCTCCTCCCTCCCTCCCTCCCTCCCTCCCTCCCTCCCTCCCTCCCTCCCTCCTCCCTCCCTCCCTCCCTCCCTCCCCCGCCCTCCCTCCCTCCCTCCCTCCCGCCACCCCACCCACCCACCCTCTCCAACTGCATGTGGACTGCCTCTCCCAGCGACTCGGCCAGCCGTTTGAGTGTGTTTGGGACCATATGCTGATGCCCATGGATATTACGCGCGCCATCAACCAGGCAACACCAGTGACACTTGAGCTCCTTGTTATCCTTCTCATCGGATGTACTGACGACACCCTGCACAATTACAGCTCACAAGGCAACTAACATGCTGGAGGAACGCATCCGCCGCAGTGGACGTCAGTAACGGATGTTGCAATGTTGCTGGAGGGAGGTCAATCGACCGCACCCGTACATACAAGGGGCAATTATTGATGCGTCATACCCAAAACAGGAAGAAAATGTGGCACAACTAACCTTGCCATCAACATGGATGGACGGAGTTGGAGACCAACTGCAGCGCGGCATTCGCAAGGGCACAGGCTGTGTTGTTCAGCAGGTCCACCGCTGGACTGCCCGATGCCGAGTCCAGGTTCTTCCTTACACAAACTCTCCACAAGCGTGATTGTCGCGTCCTTGGCTGCCAACTGCGGAAAGGAGGCCAGTGCTCGCTTCAGCAGGAACTCGGCAATTGCAATCACGGTGGGCCCTGGCACGATTTGCAGGCCTACACATGCTTGCCCCGCATGTGCCTCCCCCACGTGTGCATCCACCGCAGTTGACGTGCTCGCTCGCAGCTCCCACTACCGCTGGCTTCGTTGCCATGTTCCTCCACCCGTTGCCTCTTGCATCTTAGCTGTTCCTCGCGCTTCTCCGCAGCCTCTCTTTCCCTCTCTTCCTCTCTCTTTTCTGCTGCCGTTCATGCCTTGCTCCAGATATAGATGTGGCTGCTTAGGCGTTCAATCTGCATCACAGAATTGGACGATATGCACGTCAAAGGAAAGCCAACCAAGCAGCAACATTACCAACAATGTAGCGGGAGGGTCAGTGCAGAGGCCAGCAACATAACTGCCTTAGTCTTGTACTCCTACCATACACATTAGCTCTTCAACCGTCTGGACTGGAACCACCATAACGGACTGAGTTTGGGTATCTTTGTGCGCCTGAGAGTATCTAGCCTAAAAACATTTTCTGGCCCACCCTTGGAACCAAGCATGCTTTTATGTTGAATAAAGTTTGGGTAATGTGGTTGGTCACATATCCATGCCCCATGCGTGCTATAAATAGCACCCCCCTCAGGGGGGTACGGTGCACATGGGGTTGGAGACATATATAATGCATTATAGACCATTTACACAAATCAGGTGGCCCTGGCCTTTTAAAGGCAGTTTATTAGGATCACAGGCATGCCATCAATGCATTCACAGCATGAAATGTCACAGAACTGCACATGCTAGCTAGCAAACAGCCCAAAATAGCTCAGACCGTTATAACGGTGCAAGCTATTTTGGGACGGTTGCTAGAACTGCCGTATAGGTTTCCTATCCCAAAGTGGCACAAAAGAACAACTAGATGGCCACAAAAGCAATGCCAACACCATGTCCAGCATATAAGACACAAGCTCATGCTATACAATAGGTGTAAGGCTTATATCAAGGCCTGAAGCGCGCGTACAAAGGGTGGCAAGGAGCTACATCACTAACACACCCAATGAATGACAAAACACCTCTATGTTCTTGGAAACAATGAATAAAACAATAGGAATAAGTTGGTATAATGCTCCCATGCAAACAGGTTATGGGTATCTCCACGATTTTCACATGCAATGGATGCAAAACAAGAAGGTGGGCGTTGGCCAGCAAAACAAGAAGCCACGCCTAACACTGGTCAGAAAAGAACTTGTCTCGGGGTGCTTGACCAAGGAAAAGCATTGGGTAATCAACGTTACCATATTAGTGACCGATAACAATCGTTACCTCGCTATTTCCGTTGCAGCATCAGCTAACGGTGACCAAACATGGTCCAAAATCTGCTTGACCTGATGGTATTCCCCAACCATGACAAGCCGATGCGTAGAGGCAGCAAAACAACAAAAAGACAATCACAACCCCTCGGTAATAACTCTGATATTAGCTTTAAACGATAATACAACTATATACGGCTAATAGAACACGCTTGGAGGCTAGAACGTACCAGGTCGGTACAGCAGATTACCTTTCTTGCGCGAGCCAGCACGCCAGAGTAATGGACGTAGCCTCGAGCCTTTACTGGCTGCCAATGCTAGTAAATCTTGTTGGGAACAACGTACTTAATTGATCGATGCGCAGATGTCTGGGAAAATTCGGCCTAGCAACATGCAGCACTCGCACCATCACTGACTGGCCGCTAACATCATTTGCTGCGCCGACCAGCACCCCGAGACCCATCTATGCATCTCCAAACCTTCCATGGCTAGGGATATTAAATTTTTAGGACATAAGGATCATGCCTACAAAAGTGTGCATGCGTAGCTAGCCTGCTATGTCGCGGTTTACGATCCAGTTAACGATAACGGCTCCGTAACCACCCCAGTACCTAATATTGGGGCAGCTATGGCGCCGTAACCACTACCTGACCCGTCCCGTATACCCCAACGTAACCTGAATCGAAGCCGTTCACGCCCCCGTAAACATAACCGGCCCAGTTACTGGGCCGTACCGAATCTCGGGGCCAATATTCCGAATGGTACCGTAACCGGTCCGGTAACCCAAACCGCCAACGAATACGGACCCGTAACCTGGCCCGTCGAAGTTACCGGGCAGGTTACGGGGGCGTCGAAGTTACCGGACAGGTTACGGGGGCTTCAAATTAACTCCTAGTGCCTCCAAAGTGAAGGGGTGGACGACGTCGTTGGGGGCAAGGCAGCCCTCATTCAAGGCGGGGACTTGGTAATCCGCAGCCGAGGAGGGGGGCGCGCAGGCGGCGGGGGGGCCGGTCCGGCAACACCGAGACGGGCGGCCCGGTCTGTCTCGGGGTGAAGCGGCGGGGGGGGGGGGCGCGAGCCCCACCTGCCAGTCAAGGAAACATTGTGGGCCAACCAGCGGTCAAGGCTGACCGACGCCGTCCCCCGTGTGCTCCACCGGGACTGATTCGCTGGCGGGCTGCCGGCCGCCGAGCCGGTCAAGGTGGTATCACATGTCCTTGCCCTGGTTGCGAGCTTGGCAGGCCTTGGCATCCGCGATGCACTGGGCGCCGCCTCTGCGTCCTGAGCGTGTGCGTATAGGCCTCGATCCACAAGGGCGGCCTTGAGCACCGGTTTCAGCAGCGCGGGTCCCGGTTACGCTTGAGGCGGTGCTGGACGGCCAAGACGTTGGGGTCGGCTGGCAGTAGAGTGGGCCGGGGCGTCGGCGGGGCATGACGGCCGGCAGGTGCCGGGCCGCCAGCAACGGGGCGTGGGACGCAAAGCCCGCAAAAAATGCAATGCCAATGTCATGCTATATATATTCCTGGAGGGCCAGCGGGCCTCATGGTCGGCGCGGACCTGGACGTCATATTGGCGTCAGCGCTTGTCGGTGGCGCTGACTCGGGCCATGGCTGACATCATGCTCCGCCGTACGCGGGCTGATTTTGCGGTGCAGCAGGGCTATTAGGTTCCTCCCGTTAGGAGTTTCCATTGGTTTTATCGTAGTATAGAGATTTGACATGGCTCTGTATAGAGGTTTATAGCTGGGCGTTTGCTTTGGTTTGAGTGATTTCACTCTGCTGTAAGTAATTATATTATTATAATATATATTCATTGAGAATGATAGATTACGGAGGTGAGATAGGCATGCAACATAAGGAAAAACCCGATAACTGGGAGAATAACCCTGAAGAAATTATAATAGTAATCCGACACAGACATCCAAGGATCACGCCAGCGGCACAAGGTACAACTAACTATACATCACAAAACTACACGCAGCAACAGCGCTGCCGGCCCACCATGCAGGCCTGGAAGGGATCTAGACCGCATGGGTCGCGACAAAGTCGGCCCGGGTGCGGCGGAATAACACATCAGCCACGGTGCGAGTGATCGAGGGCGAGTGACAGGCGCTGCCGCAATACGAGGACCACGTGCGGGCCGACCACGGGGCGGTCTGACCCTCGAGGTCGAGGCGGTCAGTTCACGGCGCTGGCAGCACTCGTGGAAAAACTCCGCTGTCTTTGGGCCCATGGCCCCGAACTCCTCAAGGACAAAGGGGATGACCCGGTGGGGCCCCCGCATTGCCGTAGTAGGAGGCAAACTTGTCGCGCTCAGCCACAGCGGCAGCAGCGCCGGCATCCACTACAGCCGCCCGGAGGATGTGGTGACCGGAAAGCGGCCGAGCCACGGAGACATCGATGAGCAGGTGGCAACCCTGCCCGTCGTAGTCAAGCACGGTAATGTCGGGGCGGTGGTTGGGTGAGTAGAGGGCGGCCCCATCCGCGTCCTCGCACTTGATGGTGGAGTGGGGAAAGACCGACCGAACCATGGCACACACCACCCGGAGGAGAGCGGTATGGAGATAGAGGAACCAGTTCTGGTTCTGCTGGCCACCCATGCACGCGATGTAGTGCGTCCCAGTAGTATCCAGAGCAAGCCCGCAGCTGCCGCAGGACGCACCCCCCGTGATGAGAGGTTGCGGGGCAAAGAGCTGGTGGCGGAGAGCGATGGCGTAAAGGGCCGGAACCAGCGTGAACAAAGGGCTCATGGGGAGGGCGCGCAGGAATGCGGACCCCACGCTCCCCTCAAGGGAAACGGAGTGAAGCCAAGCCTTCCCCTGATCGTTCAAGCTCGCATGCAGACCCATCCAGTCGGCACAGTGTATAGTATACCCGCGTAGGTCTTTTGTTGTTTTTCATGAACGCAGGCAGGGAAGACACTAGGACTGACGACAGTGGACACGCCGGGCGTGCCCCGGGGCAGGCGACGGTGGACGGCCTGAGCGGGGTGGACGAGGTCGCAAGCCTGCTGGATCCCGAGGTAAGAATCCTGCACAGCCTGCACAAAGGGGAAGGGGGATGGGGTGACCAAGTCGGCAATGGCGCTGTCAGACGGCGCTGGGGACCAACCGGCGGATCTCCGCCCAGGCCTGAGCAACAGAGCCAAGGAAGGCGGCGGGGGCGAGGCGGGCGGCGCGGGTGAGCCCACACCCGCCCATGCGGCAGGGGAGGGTGGCCAAGGGCATGGAGTGAGCTGGCAGGCTAGGGCCGGGGAGGAGCACCTGCAAGGCGGCCTGAATGCGCTCGTCATGGCCTTCCGCGGCAAGCCGCACCAAGTGGGGGGGAGCGCCACGGAGCCAGTGAACCACCCGCGGGTGGGCGCAAAACCACAGGAGGAGCCCTTTGGTCTGGGGGTCCTTGAGGCGCGCCCAAGTCTCGAGGACATGGGTGCGCTGTTCCACGGTGGCCCGGAGCTCCTCTTCGACGTAGTCAGGGTCACCCACAGGGACGCCCAGGCACGAGAAACCACGCGCCCGCGCCAATGCCCCCGGGATAGCCGCGGGGAAGCCAGAGCAGTCCCCCTGGGGCGAAAAGACTGCACACTTGGGGAGGGTGAGCCGAAGGTTGATGGCCGCCATGGCCACTTCAAGGGCAGCCAGGGCGGCAACCACAGCGTCGGCCGGGCCAAGGGCATGGATATCGTCCATATAGGCGAGGAGCACGACATCCGGGTGCGCAGCGTGGACACCTTGGAGAGCCTTGTGCAGCGGGGCAGACAGGTAAAAGGGGCCGAGGGGGTCACCTTGCTGGGTTCCCGTGCGGGAAGCGATGTCGGCGAACGTCCCATCCTCCATGAGGAAGGAGAGTTGAGTGGGTTCGCCGTAGCAGGCTGCTGTCCACGCAAGAAGGTCAGGGAACGCCTCGCCGACGGCCTCAAAGATGCTAGCCTTGGTGACAGCATTGAACGCATTGTGGCAATGCACCTTCAGCGCCACATGGGTCGGATGCGTCTCGAGGTAGGCCTGAACTGTGTGCACGATGATGTCGCTGCCCCCTTTGGTGGCGACGCCAAGCTGGGCCGCGACGGACTCCTCAGTATCACTCCGGTTGGGGCAGCTATATATATCATGTATAGGCAAAAGGTATGGCGAAAACACCAGCAGACCATGCTTGGTTGCTCAGAATGTTGAAGAACCCTCAAAACTTGGGCCATGCCAAAAAGGGGGTTTTCAAGAGGTAGCGTACGATCAGCATATAATACATTATACACCGCGTATGATACTGTACATGATGATCGCTGATTTATTCGGATGATACCACCCTCATCGAGCGCCCCGAGCACATTCAGACCTGGCTGGACTGTCTGGGCTTCACCGTTGGAGCTAGGCGCGGGCGGTTGGCATGGGTTGGAGATTAGTGTCAAAACTGAGGTGATGGTGGTTGGGGCTACCAACTTCGCCCGCCGCTGCCGCGGCTGCTCGACGGGACGAAGGTCCCGTTCCTTGACCGCTTCAAACTGCTGCATGGGGAGCATGCTCCCCGACAGCGCCGACGATGTGGACCGCATCCGCATCGGCCTGGAGGGGGCCGGCTAGGCATGCACCGCTCGCTCAAAACCTACTGGCACTCCGAGTGCATGCCGGAAGGCTCTGGGCGAGCACCGCAAGCGCATGCTCTGGCAAGGTCCTGGTCCTCATGGTGCTCACCTATGGCGCCGAGGCATGGACGCTCACGGACACGCTGACCGCCCGGCTGGATGGCACGGTTTACAGGATGCTTCGACAACTTTGCCTGAATGTAGGGTTTTCCACACATCAGTCGTTAGAGTCTTTGTATCAGGGTAGTATGCCTCACATTTCGGACGAGATTAGGCAGCGTAGGATAGCATATTCGTAGGACATCTTGCTCGCCGGTAGGATTGCGTGCACCCATCCATCCATCCATCCATCCATCCATCCATCCATCCATCCATCCATCCATCCATCCATCCATTCATCCATCCATCCATCCATCCATCCATCCATCCATCCATCCATCCATCCATCCATCCATCCATCCATCCATCCATCCATCCATCCATCCATCCATCCATCCATCCATCCATCCATCCATCCATCCATCCATCCATCCATCCATCCATCCATCCATCCATCCATCCATCCATCCATCCATCCATCCATCCATCCATCCATCCATCCATCCATCCATCCATCCATCCATCCATCCATCCATCCATCCATCCATCCATCCATCCATCCATCCATCCATCCATCCATCCATCCATCCATATCCATCCATCCATCCATCCATCCATCCATCCATCCATCCATCCATCCATCCATCCATCCATCCATCCATCCATCCATCCATCCATCCATCCATCCATCCATCCATGTCCATCCATCCATCCATCCATCCATCCATCCATCCATCCATCCATCCATCCATCCATCCATCCATCCATCCATCCATCCATCCATCCATCCATCCATCCATCCATCCATCCATCCATCCATCCATCCATCCATCCATCCATCCATCCATCAGTTGAGCCAGGTGGCTCATATGCAATGGATGCCACTATAATACAGATTAGTACAGCGTTGAAAGAATTAGTATTGGCATCCGCATAACAGTACAGTAGTAGAAGCCAGTCAGCTGCTAAGGATCGGAATATGTCCTTGGTAGTTGTGCTGCTTCTGGTGCGACGTCAGAATAACCTACGCCGTACAATCGTATCTAGCGCAAAGTCTTTGTATGCGCCAAGTATCTGCAGTACCAAATAGTTGGTTGCTGCAAGTGTTTCTAGAAGGATCTATTCCCCGTAAGTCATTGACGTGGATTCGTTGACGCAATCAATTGCGCGTTGACGAGAGTGAAAGCGAACGCAATATATTCAATTGCTGTGCGTAAAGTCATTAACGAAGTTGAATACGAAAGCAAAGAACATATGTGTGTGTCTCAATTACAAAGCATCAAACTTGTTCCAGCATAACTTGTATTGAGATTTGTGTTTACACCATCGACATAACATCGCCTACTTTTCAATTTTTTCAATGGAGTCTGATCGTCGCTCTTCTAGCCCTGCTGACAGTGGTGACGAAAAGCGTAGACACCACCGGCCTTCGGACAGTGATGAGGAAGGGCCAGAAAAAAGCGGGCGGAAAAGATATCAAATCTCAAGGCGATGCACGACTTGCGAGGCAACATACCAGCTCCTATTTCTAGACGCCCCTCGCTGAACGAGCGGCAGGCTTTTGTACATAAGATGGTGGCCCTGGTGGAGCTGATGGAGGAGTTGAAGATAGAGAAGCCGCTGGAATTTCTTCGGTCCACGCGTTTGTACGACTCGTCAGCAAACCTGAGGTTTTTCAAGCTGCTCGAGAGGGGAGCAAACAACAAGGCGCCCCTCGATTGGTTTCTGAAGGAGGTAATTCGTCTTTTCCAGCCGAAGCAGGAGGATTTACTGATGGAGCACCTCGGTAATTTCGTCGGCTGGATGTGCCCTCCGGGGTGTGATCGCTTGGAGAACTTCCGGGAGTACTGCGATATGCTGGACGAGAGTATAATTCCGTGGGATCCGGCAGTCCAGCTTATTCAATGGGTCCGGGCGGCGGATTTTAGCCCGGAGGAGCGGACGTGCGTCATGTCCCAGTTGAGCGGTTGCTTGGCTGACCTGGTCGAGGGTCGTCGTCGCTTGGAGACGCTGTTGAGCGGATCGAAGCTGGCCGATCTGACTGCCAGAACTGCAAAGGTAAGCAAGGTGAGTGAGTCCCCTGCTAACATGCAGTCTTTGGCAGCCGAGGTCAACCGTATGCACACGTTGCTGGGTCGCTTGTCCGTTCCTGCTCAAGGGTCGCAGCTGGCTGTGTGCACTTTTTGCGGCAAGTCTGGCCATGCAGCAGCTGTGTGCAGGTCAAGACAGAAGCAAGCTGGCTGCAACTACTGTGGAAAGCCCGGTCATATGGAGGACGTGTGCAGATTCAAGAAGAGGATCATTCATCCAGTTTCCAACAACCCGGCGGGTCGCCCACCTGCTCCTCAAGGGCGGGCCTGCTGGAAGTGTGGTCGTCTTGGGCATCTCTCCAAGAAGTGCCCCAGCCACAAGAATCCCAGCCCCAAGGATGAGCAGAAAAATTAGATGCCCTGTCAAGTCCTGATGTGACTGTGCCTTGCACCGGGCTTGCACAGGAAGATGTTACAAATGCGGACGAGGTCCAAGGGGGGCCCCATGGGGACGGGACCCCATATGTATCACAGCCTGAACTGATCTCAGACAAGCAATGTTCTTGGGCACATGGGAACCCTTATGCTGTACTCTGTCACGATGATGATGACTCAACCAAGGGAATACTGGCTGAGGTGAATGAACCAGCTGGTGCTGCAACAGCTGATGATCAATACTGCTTGCCTGAATGCAATAATAACAAAATAAATAATTTTCCAGTCCTGGCTGATTGTCAGGCTGAAGGGATTGACATTTCCCACACTGAGTTGGCCAAGAAATTGCATGTTATTTGTGGCCATGGGTCTAATGCCTTGCCCCTGTGTGCTAAGTTGAGAAGCAAGGGGTTGGTAAGTGCATTGAGGCAAGTTATGGCCAAGTGTGGATGTACCCAGCTGGCCAATAGACCACCTCGTTATCACACGAAAACCCCACCTGTGGAGAGAGGACATATACAAGTGGATATCCTCTTCTTCTCAGGATGGAAGCACTTGCCGTATATCATGGCAGTGGATGAGTGGTCTAGATATAAGGCCTTAGAGCCTATGGTCTCCATGCATAAAGAACACTTATATGTGGCTATGCAGTTAGTGCTAGCACATTTTCCTGTGATTACCCACGTGCAAACTGACCTTCAATTCAGGCCCCTTCAGCAGGTGGCCGGATCTTCTGGATTGGAGTTCCTTGTGTTCGTGGGCCGAGAGGATCATGAGGCTCAAGGGAAGATCAATAAAATGGCCAGTGAAGTCAAGAAGTTACAGGCATCCGGTGACTACCCGGGGTTGCTCAAAACTAATTACCTGGATAGGACGGCTGCTTGTAGGGCCCTTGAATCAACTTTAAATGAGGGCAGAGTGTTGAGGATCCCATTTACTGATCTATGGGTGACTCCTAAGGGCCTGAATTATTCTTTGTACCCTGAATCCACGATGAAAGCCTGGAATCAATATTTAAATGATGAGCATCTCAGGCTGAAGAGAAAAGATAGATATCGGGGTTCCATGAATTTTAACCAAGGTCAGGCTGTATGGGTCTATAAGGAGGGACCTCCTCTCAAGAGGGGAAATGGGAAGGCCCTGCTGTTATTAAGGACCTCCAGGTAGACCAGAAAACTGCTGATGTGGAACGTGATGGAAGGGTCTACCACGTATCTTGGCACAGGATCAAACCAGTCTTGCCCGATGTAGATGTGTTGGGCCCAAATAATAAGAACAATCCGGGCAATGAAGAACTGGTCGTCCCATCAGTACGTCAAGAGGTAAACCAAGCGAAGCCAAGCCAAACCCAACTCGGCGGTCTGCTACCCACATGGCAAGAGGCAATGCAGGGGGGACCATCTGAATCTGATCTGACCGGTGTACAACGGGATGACGAACAGATGAGGGTTGCTTTGTCCTGCCCTATGACTGCATCTCATGGAGGGAGTTTTGTAGAGCCGGGGTGTGGCATTGCACTCCCTGCGGGGGCCACAATAGGTGAAGAGGCAAAGCTAAGTGAGGCTGTATCTCTTAAGAGGAAGGTTATGGATTTAACCCCTGGTGAGCCACAGTTGGCTAAGAATTCAGCCAAGTGTGAATGCCCGATTGCAACTCCTCCTTATTGCAATCAGGAAGGAGCCATCAATGGTTCTGCCCCAGAACATGGCCCATTGGGTGGACTGCAGCCATCCAAGAGGCAGAAATTCTCTCTGTCTAATGTTGTTAAGTATTTGCAGCGCCCTAAGGTGGCATTGTTAAATGTCCCTAAGGAAGATATCCTTCTTATCAACGGGTTCGCAGTGGACAGCCAGGCAGAGGTATCCATTATCAGTCCCGAAGATATAGAGGGTTATACTATCCTTCCCAGTAAATGGAAACGTATACAAGATTTTAATGGGAAAGTTGCCTACCCCGTGATAGGTGAAATCCATGTCCCTCTACTTGGTACCTTAACTCCTATTTGCGTAATAGAGGGATATGATGGACCAATCATTATTGGTCAGCCGTTTCTCCTGCAAAAGGGTGTCAGTTTGTATGAAGGGAAGGAGCTCCGTCGGGAGGGATGTAACCCAATTCCCCTCAATAACTTTACCTGCCAATTGCCATTGGCGCGTGTGGCGGATGCTATGTGGAGCTCAACCCCTAAGGTGGCATCAATAGCAGGAAGTAAGTGGGCTAAGGTTCCCCCTGCCAAGGAGCTTATTACTCCTACTGCTTTGGACCCGTCTTCGCTTGGCTTGAGTTTCCATAGTTTGGCAAACAAAAGTCAAGTGAAGTGGCCGCAACTCTGTGAGGAGTGCTCTACTTATGAAGGATTGGAAGGGTGGAGATCAGCCATGAATAAAAGCTTGGACGAATGGTTCGAGCTTAACTGCTTTGAGCCCACTAATGAAATGCCTCCAGATGCACAAATGCTTCGCCTCAAACTCACCTTGAAGAAGAAACAGGTGAAAGATGAAAAGCCGATCCCTCATGTGAGACCAGTCTTGAACCAATTTCATGGAACGAGTGACATGACCAAGGAAGAGTTATATACCCCAGGTCTGTCGCACATAGCATTTAGGCTGGTACTCTGTATTTTACTGGGTGCCTTGAACAAGGGCCTAGCATACCTGGCTGCAGTAATGGACTTTACCAGAGCGTTTCTGCACAGCAGTCAGAAGGTGGCTGAGAATCTCTGGAAAGGCCACAGACCCCTCTTCGTAAGGACGCCAAAGTTCTGGCTCCCCGAAGTTCATGCCAAGTATATGAAGATCCTAAAAGGGGTAGAAGGTCTGACCAGTAGTCCAGCTATCTGGAGGAAGACATTGGAGCCATTCCTGACAGGATTGGGCTTCACTGTGAGTACATTATGTCCTAGCCTGTTCGTAAGAAAGGCTAAAGGAAATCCTGCAGTGCTAATGCTACATGGGGATGATACCTTCCATATGGGAGAGGCAGACTGGGTTCACAATATTCATGCCCAAGCTAACGCAACCTTCCCCGTTGGAAAAAGAATAGATCTAACATTTCGGCAATCTGTACCCTACTGTGGCATGGATCTAACCCTGTTCAAGAACGAGACAGGATGGCATCTTAAGATGCAACTTTCTAAGGCTTATAAGGATAACCTTCTTAACAGCCTTAAAGAGTTGGGACGCCTTACGCCCAATGATTGCCCCAAGTTACGGGGAAAGCTGGGCTGGATGGCAGTTACCATAAGTCCTGACTTGGCGGTCATTGCTCGAATGCCTGATGACATTTTAATAAAGATGGGGGTTAAGAATCTGATAAAATACATTGAGAACTCACCTCCACTTGTATTATCAGGCATTGACTGGGAAAAACCCATTCAAATTATCACATACTCTGATAGCAGCCAAGAATCTCGCAAGATTGACAAACTCAGGGCGAGGGCTGCTGGGGTCGTGACCGTCGCTAATGCTGCAGGTGTTCCCTCTGTGGTGGCCTGGTATAGCTATCTGCAGAGAAGAGTCTTTGAGGGCATTGATACTGCAGAATGCAGGGCCTATGCTGAGGCTGTTCGCACATCAATGTATGTTCGCGAACTCCTTCATTGGATTCTTCAAGCCACAACTGCTCTGCAGTCTTCTATCACTGTCCTATGTGATAACTTGCATGTGGTCAGCTTCATGAACAAGGACAGTGCTGCCAGCCCTGACTTAGACTACATCGTAGCCAAGGAACTGAGCCAAGGCGTCAAAACCCAGCACATCGAGGGTCGACTCAATGTTGCTGATGCCCTGAGCAAAACCTTTACCAAGGCTGTGGCAGCCTATGGTCTGCTTAGGGAGCTCATGAGTGGGCGTGGTCCCCTTAACATGGGCTAAGTCACGACCAGCCGTGGGCCTTGCCTAATGCCCCTGCGGATAGGTTTTTATCCCTTGAGGTTTTCCCTATCAACGGTTTGGCCGTCTCCTCCTGGACTAAGGTTTTGCATTCCAGAAGCGTGCCGAAGTCCAGTTCAGGAAAGCAGCTTCACTAGATGTGAAAATAAGCCCGTCAATTGATGCGGCCGATAGGGGTTTAAACACCTCTCAATACATCACATTTGCCGGTCTTATTTCACACTTGAAAAGTGGGCTGGAGTTGAGCCAGGTGGCTCATATGCAATGGATGCCACTATAATACAGATTAGTACAGCGTTGAAAGAATTAGTATTGGCATCCGCATAACAGTACAGTAGTAGAAGCCAGTCAGCTGCTAAGGATCGGAATATGTCCTTGGTAGTTGTGCTGCTTCTGGTGCGACGTCAGAATAACCTACGCCGTACAATCGTATCTAGCGCAAAGTCTTTGTATGCGCCAAGTATCTGCAGTACCAAATAGTTGGTTGCTGCAAGTGTTTCTAGAAGGATCTATTCCCCGTAAGTCATTGACGTGGATTCGTTGACGCAATCAATTGCGCGTTGACGAGAGTGAAAGCGAACGCAATATATTCAATTGCTGTGCGTAAAGTCATTAACGAAGTTGAATACGAAAGCAAAGAACATATGTGTGTGTCTACAATTACAAAGCATCAAGACTTGTTCCAGCATAACTCCATCCATCCATCCATCCATCCATCCATCCATCCATCCATCCATCCATCCATCCATCCATCCATCCATCCATCCATCCATCCATCCATCCATCCATCCATCCATCCATCCATCCATCCATCCATCCATCCATCCATCCATCCATCCATCCATCCATCCATCCATCCATCCATCCATCCATCCATCCATCCATCCATCCATCCATCCATCCATCCATCCATCCATCCATCCATCCATCCATCCATCCATCCATCCATCCATCCATCCATCCATCCATCCATCCATCCATCCATCCATCCATCCATCCATCCATCCATCCATCCATCCATCCATCCATCCATCCATCCATCCATCCATCCATCCATCCATCCATCCATCCATCCATCCATCCATCCATCCATCCATCCATCCATCCATCCATCCATCCATCCATCCATCCATCCATCCATCCATCCATCCATCCATCCATCCATCCATCCATCCATCCATCCATCCATCCATCCATCCATCCATCCATCCATCCATCCATCCATCCATCCATCCATCCATCCATCCATCCATCCATCCATCCATCCATCCATCCATCCATCCATCCATCCATCCATCCATCCATCCATCCATCCATCCATCCATCCATCCATCCATCCATCCATCCATCCATCCATCCATCCATCCATCCATCCATCCATCCATCCATCCATCCATCCATCCATCCATCCATCCATCCATCCATCCATCCATCCATCCATCCATCCATCCATCCATCCATCCATCCATCCATCCATCCATCCATCCATCCATCCATCCATCCATCCATCCATCCATCCATCCATCCATCCATCCATCCATCCATCCATCCATCCATCCATCCATCCATCCATCCATCCATCCATCCATCCATCCATCCATCCATCCATCCATCCATCCATCCATCCATCCATCCATCCATCCATCCATCCATCCATCCATCCATCCATCCATCCATCCATCCATCCATCCATCCATCCATCCATCCATCCATCCATCCATCCATCCATCCATCCATCCATCCATCCATCCATCCATCCATCCATCCATCCATCCATCCATCCATCCATCCATCCATCCATCCATCCATCCATCCATCCATCCATCCATCCATCCATCCATCCATCCATCCATCCATCCATCCATCCATCCATCCATCCATCCATCCATCCATCCATCCATCCATCCATCCATCCATCCATCCATCCATCCATCCATCCATCCATCCATCCATCCATCCATCCATCCATCCATCCATCCATGCATCACTATACTTTTCGTCCGAGGGTGGTAAAAAGCATCCGAGGCGTAAATTACGACTCGGTCTTATCTTACTACCTAGATCCGAGGCGTGAGATCCAATGCCGTAATCATTACGACGTAGGGTGATAGGTAGTAATTTTACTAGCCGTAAGTAAAAGTAACATTACGACTGCACATGTTTGGTAGTACATTGCATGAGTTGTTGCGCTGGATTAGGACAAATTGCGAAATTTAGGACACTTTTGATGCCGACTCAAGATAATAAGTTGATTTGGGTCCCTTTTACGGGCCAATATGTGGCTGACATTGATTCCCTACGTATTCAACTGTTTTCAACCTATTTGGTACCACCCTGCAGGACATTTACCGGGTGATGCTCGTGACGGTGCCCTTCATGATGTCATGCTTACTTCCATATAATGCATGAGCGTGGACACGATGACTTTAATGCGCGGAACGTGATTGTATTTGCCAGGGAACACTAGGAAGTCGGGTTCTGAGATTTTTCTCAGGATCCTGAGATTTCCTGAGATTTTTCTCAGGATTCCTGAGATTTTCTCAGGATTTCCTGAGATTTCCTGATTTTTTCTTGGGATTTCAGGAGAAATCCTGAGAAACCCTGAGACTTTTCTCAGGATTCCTGATATTATATCAGGACTTCCTCTTGAGAATCTTGAGAAGTGCCTGAGATGCGTCTCGCGAAACACTGAGAAACACTGAGATTCGTAAAAAAATCCTGAGAAATCCTGAGATCCTGAGAAAACCCGCTGAATCAGAAAAAATCAGGAAAATCAGGACACTTAACAGCACAAAAAATCAGGAAAATCAGGACACTTAGCATGGCACAAAAAAACAGGAAAATCAGGACACTGAGCATGACACTTGAGAACTCTCAAGTGCATGAAGACAGGACACTTATGCAATATATGTGGATGCAGAAATGATGCAGTTGACACACATGTTCATTGGAAATAAATAAATATAAGTGTGACAAGCACACAACAAGTTACATCAATCCATCATTACATTATATTAGGAATATAATCAATCCCACTCCTCATCAGTGTATGCAGCACTGTCAGAGTCCGCATAATTTACTACCACACGTTGCCTCTCACTTCTCCTTTGTGTGGGAATGCATGCCTCACCGTCGCTGCTCAGCGACAAATCACTAGCAATGTCATCAGGGCTTGATGCGCTGCCACTAGCCGCTGCCATGGACTTGCCAGCAATGCTCTTGCCACGCGAGCGGTTTGGTGCAGCGGCTGTGTGTGTTTCTACCAATGTGTCCGCAGTGCGCTTGCCACGCGAGCGGCTTGGTGCAGTGGTTGCTTGTGGTTCTACCAATGTGCCAACAGTGCGCTTGCCACGTGAGCGATTAGGTGCAGTGGTTGCTTGTGGCTCCGCAGCCATGCGTGCAGTGGTTGCTTGTGGATCTATGGGTGCAGTGCGATTACCTTGTGAACGACCTCGTGTTGTCATGTCTCTTCGCTTAACACACAGTGTCACCTTGCGCTGCAGGTTCATATCAGCATACACGTCTGTGGTTCTCAGCTGAGCACCTGCAGCACGGGATAATACATGCTGGGCTGCACTACACGTTTCCTTTACCATTTGCCACGGCAATTTACAGTGCACGATGGCTATCTCAGGTGCATACTCTGGATCAACTACAAAACCAACTGAACATACACTCCCGGGAAGGACTAAAGCATCCTGCTTGGGCGCTCGCTCCCCTAAAGGTATAAGCGTCAATCCCTCTAAAGGGAGCTCTTTCACAGAACCGACATCAAACAGAGCGACCTTTAAAAGAACTTGCCTACTCCATCCTTCCGTCGGGGCACGGAGGAAACTATGCAGAATGTGTGTGATGCGGCCATACCTAACCCCCTCTTTACCATAAACCATTACTCCCGAGTTGCGATGGCGAACAGTTTGTCGAAGGTCGGCGACTGCAGTTCGGTAATTGCTGCCATTGATGTGGATTGAGTCATGCTCGTCACAAGCAGGCTCCATGCCACACACCGCCGCCGTAATCATCGTGGGGAGGCGTGGCTCCTGGTTTTGCGTGATCCATTGCTTTCTATCTGAGCAAGTGACTTGACTAGTGCGAGACCCAAAGTGGAAATGCCGTGTCTATTCCGGCCTAACATGGCTGATGAAGGCGTTTATGGAATGGTGCGGCTAGGTGCAGGGTTGTGTTGCCTACCATGGCTGCTGAAGGCGTTCATGGGTGCGGCTAGGTGCAAGGTCGCGTTGCCTAATCGCAACCTTTCTAAATTTTTCGCTCGTTGGACCAACGGTCTACCAGGTAACGGTTAAGAGAGGTAGGGCGCGAAGTTGAAAGTTTGGAACGGCACTGTCGTCATGCGGCTATTTCACGGCATCATAACGGCCTTTATTTCAGTTATGTTCAGTTCAGTTTATTCCCACGCCGGTTCCCTAGCCTTGCCCGTACCGGCTTCGGAATAAACGGATGCCGGAACCGTATCCTTGTTCCAATTTTTAACAGGCAGGTACTACTTATATAAAGCCCGAACTAAGAGCTCTTTTGTAGAATGTTCTCACTGCCTAATTGCTTTAGTGACTTTGCGTTAATAATTGTCGGCTGTCAGTCTGTCAGCCAACAATCAGAAATCGTTGTCGCACTTTATAACCTGCTCCAATGGTTGTCCGGCAAAGGCAGGACCAAGCGTTTTCTAGGGTCTGGCAGGACGGCGGTTTTTTAAATGCCTGTGGCTTTCATTGGTGAATACTAGTTACTGTACCTGTAAATTTATCGGCAGTTTGCGGCTCCGACCGTTCTAAAAGGCTTTGAGACAAGTAGTAACCAGTGGAAAGGTAAGATGTCATGACAATACGGAAGATCGCTTGGCTGGAATCACTCGAGACATTCCGCCTGCCGCTGGCTACGGATGTGACCTAGTCGCAATCTTTTTTTTTGCGCAAATTCAAAAAAACGCGTCTGACGTAGCCCTAGCCGTTGTTCGCAGTCAAGTCAGTGCTGGGGCTAGCGGGCAGTGAGGGCACATACACGCTAGCTCGAGCGATGGGGCAACCGATTTCCATACGTAACCAATGAATGCAACCACCGAATAACAAGCGCTGCAGGTGTGGCAGCAGGGGTGGCAGCGAGAACCGCACTAGAAGCGGTTCTAGTAGCGACGACATGTGAGTGACATAAGTAACGGAGAATAAACAGAGCGAGATTCTGGAGCTATCCAAAACCTACAAGGCCGTCATGGACAGGCTGTGATCGAAGAGGAATGGAGCCGGGAAAATGAGCAACTGCGTAGCTGAGCAAGGATACTTATGAGAATTGCTTGGCAGTTGCATTGGAAGGCCCATAGACCGCAAAAGCGGCATTCTGAGCAAAAGCTGGTTTCTTAGTATAGCATGAACTCTGAATACTTGATTTCTTGTCCTCTTACATGCGTGGTCAATTTCATGAAGATGACCATCATGAAGTACCGTCCTTGGGCATTTTTGTGCGTACATGCCCGTTTGTTGTCAAAGCACGTCCATGCAGACCTGAATCCCATGCAAGCCCCAAGCGTCAATTGCGACTATCTTTGCAAAGGAAAAGCATCTAGACGTGTTCTGATGAAGCCAGTAAGGTCAAATGTTTCATGGTGCTTCCTCATAAGCCACATAGTAGATTAGATACTAACTTGGTTGGTCCATGCGTGAGTATGTGCATGTTGTCATCAGTTTGCTACCTACTTTTTAATTACCTTGCCTACTTACTAGCTTTGTTATTGAAGGTATTTTCCTAATTTTGCACTGGAATTCATTCCTTACATCACTACTATTCTTTCTCCCCTTTGCAATCGCAACAGGAGGGACGGAATGTTATCTTCTCCGCGGTCATGAGGTTGTCCCTTCTGCGTGGTAAGTGTCATAAAGTTGATTAGTCCCTTGGTCCCTCACTTGCTCCTTGCTTCCTTGCATGCTTGCTTGCTGAGTTCGATAAACCCCTTGCTTCCTTGCATGCTTGTTTCCGTCTTTGCGTGCTTGCTTGCTTCTTTGCGTGGTTGCTTTCTTCCTTGATTAGGCCCTTGCTTGGTTGTTTAGCCGCTTGCTGAATTTGATTAGTTCCTTGCTTTATTCCCTTGCTTCCTTGCATGCGTGCTTCCTGAATGTAATTAGTCCCTTGCTTCCTTTCTTAGTCCCATGCTTCCTTTGTAAGCCACTCTTCCTCGCATGCTTGCTGAATTTAATTAATGCCTTGCTTCCTTTGATATGACCTTGCCTACTTGGTTAGGCCGTTCCTTCCCTGCATGCTTGACCACTTGCTGAATGGAATCAGTCCCCTGATTCCTTTGTTAGGCCCTTGCTTCCTTTGTTAGCCCCTCTTCCTTGCATGCTTGCAATTGCTTGCTTGCTGAATCTAATCAGTCCCTTGCTTCCTTTGTTACGCCCTTGCTTCCTTATTTAGCCACTCTCGTCCTTGCGCGCATGTACGCTTGCTTGCTGAATTCAATTAGTCCCTTGCCCTGAAGAAATTTAGTCTAGTTACCCTGGAGCTTCACAGTTAATAAACGTGTTTTCCCTTTTTCAATGCATCGGTCATATGCAATGTCGTGGTTTCTTGGTCTTGCACATCTCAATAATGGCGGTGCTAGGCTTTCACTTGGGTCACCCTTTCAATGTTTTGTACCAGTCAGAAGTATCTTTTTTTATGCCGAGCATGATGTTGTTTGCTATGCCTTTGGTCTGGTTAGGTGTACATGTGCACATGCTGCAGCCCAGCGTTTCTAATCATGGTCCTGTTTAATGCCTTTTTTCCCCCTTCCTGGTTTATGCGTGCAGGTAAATGTGCAACGAAGCACAGTTTGGCAGAGTATATGAAGAACCAAATGATCTACAAGATCTGCCAAACGATGAAGAAACAATCCTCTTTTTGTTGTGATTTATTTTTTGCCTATGAATAAAAGATTTTTTAAATAATGTTTATCAATGTAATAAATGCACTGATTGTGAGTCATGCCCCTGTTGTAATCATCTTGCATTGTCGTATTTCTGTTGGTCCCTGATAACACCATTTTTTTGTCCCAGAATGGCTGGAGAATTCGCCTGTGCATGTTCTTGATTTTCTTGAGATTCTACTCGTTTTTTTGTCCTGAGATTTTCTTGAGATTCTACTCGTTTTTTTGTCCTGATTTTGTCCTGAGATTTTCACTACAAAGTCAAAATCTCAAGACCTGAGTTTTTCACCAGAAATCTCAGGACCCGAGGTGTGCACTTACCAGATTTTGTGAAGACGAAAAAAATCAGGAAAAATCAGGGCAATCTCAGGAAAAATCTCAGGAAATCTCAAGACAATCTCAAGACAATCTCAAGATATCTCAGGATTTCTCAGGATTTCTCAAAAAAAACTCAGGACGATATCAAGAAATATCAGGACGAATTTTTTCCGACTTCCTAGTGAAGTGTACCATGCAGTAATTTCATACGATCTTCTCACATAATGCATGAAGTCCTCCCCGGGCATGGAAACATTTCAATACCAACAATGAATTTTGAGGTAGTGATGTAGCATGCATGCACTTGGGTGTACTGAGCTATTGGTGCTAACACATGCCGCCAATTATAATGGCCAAGGTGCATGTATAATATTTTAAAATGTCCAAAGAGACATTGTTGGGCGTGCATGGCTAATAACGCCCTTATTATCAATCAGTCCAATATCCTGGACTAGACAGCTCCGCGGCTTTTGCGCCGAGTTCCTCTTGAACAAATTATACTCTAGCCTACCATGACCGGGACGCCCAGATAATTAATAGCATGTTGCATCCGTGCAACACATAGCCTAGATATAGTGTCAATGGAATGCCATATCAAGAAACGGTTGCTTCACATGAAAACGGTCAGTAGTAACGAGGTTGCGGCAATGGTGCCGGCTGCCATGCCAATGTCATCGAGGGAGGCTGCTGCCATGCAAGCGGCAGCCGCTGATGTCGCCGGTGCCGGTGGCTGTTGGTACCATCCCGCGGCTGCAGTTGCTGGTGGCTGCGCGTATGGTGCCGGCGTGTATGGTGCCGGCGCATACTGTGGCTGCGTCAACAGTGCCGGCGCGGTTGCCGGTGCCAGGACCTGCTGGTCCCATCCTAGTGCTTGTGCCGGTGGCTGCGCATACGGTGCCTGGGCGGCTGCCGTTGGTGGCGGGTAAAGCGGTGCCGCCGCGGGTGCCGGTGGCGGCGGGTAATAAGGCGGTGCCGCCGCGGGTGCCGGTGGCGGCTGGTAAAGCGGTGCCGCCGCGGGTGCCGGTGGCGGCGGGTAATAAGGCGGTGCCGCCGCGGGTGCCGGTGGCGGCTGGTAATAAGGCGGTGCCGCCGCGGGTGCCGGTGGCGGCTGGTAATAAGGCGATGCCGCCGCGGGTGCCGGTGGCGGCGGGTAATAAGGCGGTGCCGGCACGGCTGCTGGTGGTGGC
This sequence comes from Mesostigma viride, assembly GCA_009746045.1. NCBI lineage: Eukaryota > Viridiplantae > Streptophyta > Mesostigmatophyceae > Mesostigmatales > Mesostigmataceae > Mesostigma > Mesostigma viride. The sequence continues at coordinate 2,534,983 of RPFO01000167.1, read as the reverse complement.
AGGCAAGGCGGTGCTGTCGCCGGTGCTGGTGGTGGCAGGGCTTCTGGCGGCGGGGCCTCGGCTGCCGGTGCCTGCTGCTGCCGCCTCCCCTGTCGTTGCTGCTGCGGCGGCGGCTGCTGTTGCTGTTGCTGTATTTGCTGCATTTGCTGCAGCAGCAGCCGCTGCTGTTGTTGCTGCTGTTGTTGTTGCTGCTGCAACTGCTGCTGGAGTTGTCGGTGCTGCTGCTGGACCTCTTGCAGAAGCTGGGCCTGCTGCTGTTTCATACCCTCCAGTTGTGCCTGCACTTCTGTTGGTACTCGCGTTGTGCCGGGCAGGGCCTCCTGCAACGGCTGCGGCCCCGGGCGCCGTTTCTCCGGCTGGCGCTTCTTGGCATCTGGGGGGGGGGCTGGAAGGCCTGCTTGGCGGTGATTCGCTTCGCTCGCCCTAGCCCGGCGTTGGTGATATCCGTGAGCGGTGCCGGTGCCGCATCGGTCATGGTGGTGTCTTGTGTCCGCCGTTCTCGGGATGGCGTATCAGGAGAACCACACAGATCCATCGTGGCCCGCTGCGGGAATGCGTTACTGAGCAGGATGCTTGGGACGGGCGCATTGCCCATCAGGGCAACTAAATTGGGCTCGTTCTCCTGGGCCCACGTCAAACACTCCTGCATTTCATCATTCCATGCGTTTGCAGGGATGGATTTACCCGGAAACGTTACACCAGGGACATCGCACCACTTGGGAGGGTTGTTGGCCACGATGAGTGCCACTTGGTTGTGGAAGTGGATGCCGGTGGGTGCGGGCCTGGTCATGGAAGGAGTAAACGAACATAGCAACGACTTGTAGCTCGAATTCTTCGTTTCGCGGGCTAACAGAGCGCTCATGGTCTTGTTTTTCCAGCCGCCCAAAATGATGCCGACATTTTGCCTCCATATGGGTGAAGGTTCACGACGGCCCGAGCCATGATCCCGCATTCGGCCCTAAAACCAGGAACCCCGCCCCCCACAGATATGGTGCTCTCATTTCGACCTTGGACCGGCATTGTCTTGAGCACCGGTGGATCAGGTGAAGGAAATTTCAATGTCATCTTGGCATCCTCCAGCTCACTACATTTCGCCGCCTAGGACACCTTTTTTAGCGGGGAATGTGGTTCGGTCTAGTAGGGGAAAACGGTGGCAGGTCTCCGAGCGTCAGATACTAGGAAATTTCGTTACGTTCGTATCGAGAGTAGATTTCTGACAATTTTCCTCGTTCGGACAGAGACACAGTGATTTTCAGCATCCGTCCAGTACCAAAGCATGGACCTAGCAGGAATTCCGTCAGACATCTCGGAAGTAGCAATTTTTAGTATCGAGCGCACTTTCGCTAGTGTTCAGTACGAATTTGGCCTCCGTCAGGTCAGCAAGCGGCGTGGGAATATACTGAACCGAACAAAACGGTGGACTGTACTAAGAAATTCGTACTCAAATTTCGTCATCGGAATCGGAGGGAAATATTCGACCAAGGACTAGAGATTTCATCGAATTTTCAGAACTGGCCAATTGATGCCAAATGGCGCGATTCTAGATAACAAGTGTTGCTTTACTGGTATCCGACGGTGCCGAACTTCGAAATTAAATTTGTAACCCCCGCCGTATTGACGGAACCACATTCTCGCATAAATTGGGTTTCCGCGGTGGCGAAATGTAGTGCTCGGAGCGACTGAACCCTTTGCCACGCTCGTCGGCCGGGGTACTTTCCATCACGTTGTCAATGGCATTGTCCCCCGTCAGGTCGGAGGAACCCAGGTGTGCACCACGGCTGGCCGGATCGTCATCGCCACTGTCGACCATCTTGTCGTCACTGTCATTCTTGTCGTCACGGTCCTTTTTATCCCCGGCAACCTTGCCCTTCCCGCCCAAATTACTATGAAGATCTACCATCCCCGCCAGGTCATCCTCGGAAACTGGAGCATTAAAGTTGATGCCGGCCGGGAGGGGGGGACGTGGGTTGTTGCCGACATGATGAGTCGCTTCCTGGTCTTGCTTGGACGACCCAGCAAAACATTCGGGGCACATCCATTCTGCCCCTTCTTCAGCACCTGGGTCCTTGAATAGCCCCACGCATATCCCATGGACGTGCTTTCCACACGACCCACTGCATGGGTGATTGGCGCCACTCAAGAGCTCCTCCTTAGAAACGCCATCCTCGGATGCTCCGCCTCCCAATTTCCTACACTTTTCGCCTGCAAAGCAGGCATCACCGTTGCTCTCTGACATTTATTACTCACTTTTCCGCAGCACTACTCATTGCTTCCGGCATTATCGCCAACAATCGTTTAGCCGCACCGAATACCATCGTTTCCGGCGTTAAATTCATTCCAAGACGGAGGCACTGGCTGGAGCCCCGGCTCAGGCGGGAGATCCGGCGTTTGAATGAGGTGACAGTTGCGGATCCCAGGCATTATAGTATCTCCGAAGCCAGGCTTCGTGTCCGTTTCCTAGTACAAGGCATCGTATCTCCGCAGACAAGGTTTTCCCCAGCGGAGGCCAGGCCTCGTATCGCCGCGGACAGGTTTTTCCATAGCCGAGGCAGGCAACGTATAAATTATTCCCCAGCCGAGCCTGCCGAGGCCAGGCATCGTATCTCCGCGGACAAGGTTTTCCCCAGCGGAGGCCAGGCATCGTATCTCCGCGGACAAAGTTTCCGTAGCCGACACAGGAATCTTATAAAATATTCCCCAGCCGAGCCTGCCGAGGCCAGGCATCGTATCTCCGCGGACAAGGTTTTCCCCAGCGGAGGCCAGGCATCGTATCTCCGCGGACAAGGAGTTTCCGTAGCCGAGGTAGGAATCTTATAAAATATTCCCCAGCCGAGGCCAGGCATCGTATCTCCGCGGACAAGGTTTTCCCCATGCAGCGGAGGCCAGGCATCGTATCTCCGCGGACAAGGTTTCCGTAGCCGAGGCAGGCAACGTATACAATATTCCCCAGCCGAGGCCAGGCATCGTATCTCCGCGGACAAGGCTTCCCCAGCGGAGGCCAGGCATCGATACAGTAGCTCGACCTAAACTGTACACTGTAACCTGATGTGCGTGAGAGGTACGCCGAAGGCATGATGATTGTCTGTCAAGCAACGCCACGCTGTCATCAGTGCTATTACAATGTCTTAAAGAGGTGCTGCAGGTGAGACAACCAGCTGCTAATAATCTGCTGTACGGCGTTTGTTGTGCGAATGTAATGGCGCCTCTGGATTTTGGGGTCTCTGGATTTTGCAGGGGACGAATCATTGGTATGAAATGCGGATGCTATTAGATGGTGACAGAAGCAGACAGGACCTAGACTAGAGGTGGCCAATCTATACGTGACATAACCAGTTGTGGCTAGGTAGTAATGGTAGGGTAGCTGCGTCCAGGTACCTTGGTTTGAAGTTTCTACTATCGCAGTCTGTTGGGAATCCAGGTTGTTGCGTTTACAGATAGGGAGAATGCTGACGGAGTAGGCACAATGGACGATGACGCAGTGGATCCGGATGTGCTAATGTGGGATGGCAGATTGGATGACGGGTGGGATGCCGACGATCCCGATTACGAATTTTCATTCCACGATGGCGTACAGGAACCGCCAACTGAAGCCAAACGTCCTGGCAAGCAGAGAACAGACGCGCTTCGTGAGCAGAAGCTGGCTGCTGTTACGGGCGACATGGCGAAGCGGTATTGTTGCACAGAGCAGCGCTGCCTTCACCAGTTTAACAGTTACCTCGTAGACCACAGGACCTGGACAGCCGTGCGCCAGGAATTTTACAGCCATCCTGACAAGGCGCGCATGGCAACCCTGGCTGACATCATCCGATCAGGTGGGGTAGGCAGCATTGAGGTGAAGCCCCCCGGCCCAGGTGGTCAGTACCACCACATCAGATTCAAAAGTCCATTGCATGTGGATGTGCACGTCGACGGCGCCACGCGCACCATCAGCGGGTGTGCGACTGCAATCCGCAAAGTGTTGGGCGTGGAGCCAAAAACCTGGAACAAGGTGGTGAAGGGGGTCGCCTACAGCAAGCAGTTTTTCGATGCGGTGGACCGTGACACCCTGACCAGTCATGGATTGCCGGGTGTGTGCCACGAGGAGACTCCGCGCCGGACGCCTGTCGCTGGGCGCTCTAGTGCCACGGAGTACGCTGCTACCTGGATCTGCCGGCTGGTGAGCGAACTGGGGGACAGCGACCCCGCCCACCCGGATGTTGCCTACATGGATGTTATCCCCATCACCGACATGCACCAGCTCTACGTGGCCGATGCCAAGCTCGAGTTCCCTGGAGATGAGCATAATAGAGGCCGCTCGATGATCCTGAAGTACCGGGCGTTCCATGAGGTGTGGACCGCGTTCTGCGAGGGCAACTACTTCCAGGGGTCGCCCAAGGTCATCTTGAAGACGAGCGCCAAGAACGTCGGGCAGTGCGCGACCTGCGTCGAGTTGCGGCACCTGCACACCCATGCGTCGGACAAAGCACAGCGGAACTACATCGCTCATCTCACCAAGGCACACCTCGCCCTGGTGAGGTTTGCGCGCCAATTGTACTGGCAACGGCGCGACTTGGCCCTGCTGATGCTCTTGTGGATTTCACTCTGCATTGACAAGATTGACCATGCGAAGACGTACTTTCCTAAGCTGGTCAACGGCCCATCCTCCTGGCAGTCCCACGCGAAGAGCATGGTGCAGTTTTCACTCTTCTGCGTATGCGCGCACGCGTACAAGGCATTCTGGTTTCCCGTCCTGCCATGCGTGCTCCTAGATGAGGGCCTCTCAGGTAGCGTCACTGTCACGATGCTGATGCACGTGTTACTATGCATGATACGTGATGCCCCGTGGAGGCGGCTCGGCAATAGAAGCATGCCACGCTGCCTAGTCCTGCAAATGGACGGCGGTTCTGAAAACCGCAACTACACAGTCCTTCTCTGGGCGTGGTGGCTCGTCCATGTGGGGCTCTTTGACGTGGTGGAGATGCACCGCATGCGGCGAGGGCACACGCATGCAGACTGTGACCAAAAGTTCGGGGTGCTGGTCGGGTACATGGACCACGGCGTCGGCGCGAGAGCAAAGAAGTCCAACATATTCCCCACGATGGAGAGCTGGGAGCAAGCAATTCGAGACGCGTTCCACGGCATCAGCAACGCCACGGTGCCAGAGGGCGTGGATGTGCAGTGGCTGGGTGAGGTATACGATGTCCAAGCGTTCCTCGTGTGGCTGAAAGCCTCCAAGTTCGAGAAATGGTGCAGGTCACGCGACTGGTGCGCCGCGGTGGGGAAGGAAGAGTCTGAGAAAGTAGGGCAATCTATGAAGCCGCACCATGTCGTGTTCTTCAAGGTGGTGGGAAATGACGAGGTGTGGATGGCGTACCGCTTCACCGAGTCGAAGCGAACTCCATGGCAGCCCGCTGGGGTGCGCGATGAAGACGCGCCGCGGAGCGGCAGGGCACGCATGCACCCCTACAAGCACGACGACGCGGGGAAGCCTCTGTTCGGGGTCCGCGTGGTGGATCCGGACCTGGTCGCTAATTTGGAAGACACTCCCAAGACGGCGCCACTCGACATGCGCTTTTTTGACAGGGAGCTCGTCAAGATCCAGAACGCGGTGGCATCCCTGCCCAGCAGCTGGCAGACCTTCTTCAATGCCACGGACATCCAGCCCACCGTCAAGTTTTTGAAGGAGGCTGAACAGTTCCCGGACAAGATGCCCAAGAAGTTGCAGCCTTTGCCATGGCCAACGCGTGCAGAAATCGCAGCAATGCGTGATCGTGAGGCTGCCGCGGCTGCGGCTCAACCGGCTGTGACCCAAGCGGACATCACAACAGCCCTCATTGACGAGGCGGCGCTCCGGGCAGCGCCGTTGGTAGACCCTGTCTGCCACGATGGTCGCACGCGTGCGGAGTGGGTGGAGGAAGACCGCGCGTTTGGGGCCAAGGTGGCATTCGAGGAGCGCCTCAAGGGCGTGCAGGCTGGCTCGCCTGTTATATACAAGCATCCCAATGCCGACATGCTCTGCAACTCTGAACTGCCATGGACCCCTGTACTGTACGGGGAGGTGAAGGAGGTGCATCAGGGCAGCGAGGAGGGCGCTGAGCCTCATCTTGAGGTGTACGTGTACCGCGCCAAGCACTTGCGCGACTCGTGGCACCCATGGATACCTGACGTGGCTGTATGGCCGCATCCACCATCTGCCAACGTGGACCGCCACGTGGTGACCATCCCGGCATCGGCCCTTGTCCTCACCCATTGGGCGCCACCCAGCAAGCGGAAGTCCCTTCCCGTCCGCTCAGTGTCCTTGGATGCTAAGAAGAAGCTCACCAAGGACAGTTGGAACGCGCTCAAGCTGGTGCCATGTGACGCAAGTCGCCCTGCTATCGACTGGCAAGCGGTCTCCACCACAGCGGGTATGAGGCGCCTGACTGGAACACGCTGGGAGGACATTTTGAAGGCGGTGAAGAGCGGCGGGCGCTGCCTGGTGGGGCAAGTCGTGTGCCAGTGGGCAATCAAGCACGTGCGAGACGAGCATGGCAACCTGGTGAAGAACCAGAAGGAGAGGTTCCATGGCCGCGTCGCGGTCGTCAATACCCAGCATGACATGGTGGGCCTATTCTGGGGTGCGCATTGGGAGGAAGAGGCCGTGAGCACCGTGGCACTCCCTGAGCTAGGAGGAGTGATCTGTGCATGCCCAGGTGTTAAAGTCCCTGAACTTCAGGCATCCGAGATCGCCAGGGCTGAAGACTACCTACGCGCACACGCCGCCGGCGCGCCGGCTGCCAAGCCTACCAACCGTTCGCGCGCGCGCGCCCGCGGCGCGCAGGCTGCTGCTGCGGAGGAGGCGGGTGGGGTTGACGAGGACGAGGATGATGATGATGATGATGATGATGATGATGATGATGATGATGATGATGATGATGATGATGATGATGATGATGATGATGATGATGATGATGATGATGATGATGATGATGATGATGATGATGATGATGATGATGATGATGATGATGATGATGATGATGATGATGATGATGATGATGATGATGATGATGATGATGGGAGGAGGAGGAGGAGGAGGAGGAGGAGGAGGAGGAGGAGGAGGAGGAGGAGGAGGAGGAGGAGGAGGAGGAGGAGGAGGAGGAGGAGGAGGAGGAGGAGAGGAGAGGAGGGGAGGATGACGATGAGGACGAGGATAAGGATGATGATGATGATGATGAGGAGGAGGAGGAGGAGGAGAAGGACCGCTCACGCACATGCACCCGCGGCGCGCCGGCTGACAGGGCTAAGAACCGTTCGCGCGCGCGCCCGCGGCGCACAGGAGGAGGACGAGGACAAGGACGAGGAGGAGGAGAAGGACCGCTCACGCGCACGCACCCGCGGCGCGCCGGCTGGCAGGGCTAAGAACTGTTCGCGCGCGCGCGCCCGCGGCGCACAGGAGGAGGAGGAGGACAAGGACGACGAGGAGGAGAAGGACCGCTCACGCGCACGCACCCGCGGCGCGCCGGCTGGCAGGGCTAAGAACCGTCCGCGCGCGCGCGCCCGCGGCGCACAGGAGGAGGACGAGGAGGAGGAGAAGGACCGCTCACGCGCACGCGGCGCGCCGGCTGGCAGGGCTAAGAACCGTTCGCGCGCGCGCGCCCGCGGCGCACAGGGGGAGGAGGAGGACGAGGAGGAGGAGAAGGACCGCTCACGCGCACGCACCCGCGGCGCGCCGGCTGGCAGGGCTAAGAACCGCTCGCGCGCGTGCGCCCGCGGCGCACCGGAGGAGGAGAGGGAGGAGGAGGAGGAGGACCGCTCGCGAGCATGCGCCAACGGCGCAGAGGAAATCGAAGAAGAAATGCCGCGTGGCTTGCGCCGCACGCGGGCAAACAAGGCTCAGGTCTTGTCGGATAGCGACAGTGGTGGCGAGGCACCAGCGGAGGCATTGGAGGCGTGATCGTCTTGGTCTTCAATCAGCACGTGGTAGTAGTTTTTTTTTTTGTCGCCGTGCATGCAATTTTGCTTTCTTCATATGTGATGTGTGCCATGGACATTTCTCCGGCTGGCTTTCTGCATAGATCTGACACGTATTGGATTCACTGGCAACATATCTTGTATATTACCATATACAATTGACAATGTGTGTTGTTCTTGTCTTTATCCTGCTGTTGCGGCTGTTATATGCTGTTGCGGTTGTACCACTGTCCTGAACTCATTCCCTTCGTGCCATTCACGCTACCGTGTTTGCTACTGCCACTTATGCTCCGTGGTTGCCCATTGCGATTCCAGGGATCATGGATGGGGCCAGTGCTGAGGAGGGGGGTTGCACGTGGAATACGTCTCTGGTGCTGCAAGCATTATTAGCTGCATCTTCACGTGTCGCTGTTTTTTATTCTTGCACATCATGGCTGGTGGGGCCTGCGGGGGGCTGGGCTCCGACATATTTTGTGGCATATATGCCATGCAAACCATTATTATGTTTCACCGTTACTTCCCTCCCACCTGCCTCGGCCTTGTGTGCCAGGCAGGGGACGAACCGGTTTTACTGACATGCGTGACTGAAGCGGTGTCGGGACGTAGTATTCCACAGGGAGTGGCAATGTCTCTTCGAAGCCACTGGGTTAGATCATATGCCCGGGCCAGGGTTGCATTTCCAGGCCTGTATGGCTGGCTCCCCTGCATGGCTAGCACTTGGATCTCCCAAATTTGATCAGTCAACTGATTTGATGCTTTGACAACTACAATGAAGTTATAATGGCTGGGTCACCAATGATGTTATGACTCGTTGTCATCACTGCAAGCAATGTGCTATAGTTGCTGCAACCCTCGCGCACTTGCAATGGCCATTGAACATGCGTTAAACCACTATGCGCCAATTTGCTCTTGCCGCGTGCCGTAACTGCCCGAGTGCCACGGTCTTACATCATCCTTGCTACCGGTGCTATTGCGGACACACTCGTGATTCATGCACTGAACCGTTGTTTGCTTCTGGCACTATTGCGTTTTTATAAACCGCCTAGCTAGCTAGCTGCTGCCGTCGCCATTAGGCGGGGCGATGATGCTCGTTGCCGCTCCTTGATTCAATTGGTGCCCACTGCGGTTGCTCCCAAGTAGCATCCATCTTTGGTTCAGTTTGTTGTGATCAGTCGAGACGCATGGGAGCTTGATCCAACACATGCATTGTTGGTATATAACATACTCCGCAAAGCCGCGAAGCCGCGACCCTGTGCGTTAGCTAGCAGACCTGGCGGCACCTGTGATCCTAATACATGGCATAATCCCGCGTGCAAACTTTGCCGGACTCAGCATGGTCTCTCCACTGAATTGATATTGATACATGCATGAAAGATGTTTATTTCAGCCAGACAATGAATTATGAATGCATTATATGTATTATAATCATAGGATCTCAGCATCTTCAATCATGATGCCATGTCGGAGACAGTGTGTATAGCAAATATGCATTACAGCATGGAATACTTTCCTTGAAACACAAGCGCTGATTAAAATTTCTTGACAAAACTTGTTAAAACATATTCTGAAATGCTCCTGGCATAAAAAAAACATGTTTGCCAACTTTTCATTTAGGACACTTCTGATGCCTTCCGCAATTTGTCCTAATCCAGCGCAACCACTCATTACCGACAGAGTAAATTACCGCGACGGGTCTTGGTTGGTAATCTAGCACCTGTATAGATTAGGTGCCAGTGATCCGATGCTGTAAGATACGTTTCAGTAAGTTACTTCGGGGATCTTTGCCTGTACACGGCCAGATGGATAATTATATTGTAATGGAGAAGTGGGAGAACGTGCGTGTCTATTAGCAAATGCAGCGAAATATAAAAATGTAGTTATCAGCCTTTTTCGCCCATTCAGCATGGTTGTCGTTGTCGGCCGTTGTCATTAAGCGGCTATAGATCATGTGTGCTGGGGCCGGTGAAAAGACGCTAGCAAAGTTCGTCTGAATGGCATCCAATAGAGGGGATTTTATTCTTAGTGGATTGTTGGACGAGGAGAAGGCGAGGTTGCTGGCGGAGAATGCGAAAGAGCAGAGGGAAGCAGCGGAAGCCGTGCGTGGAAGATGAGGTAACGGGATGGAGTGTGGGCCCTGGCTTCTGGTTATGAAATGATGGCGGTTGCAGGCCAGCCGTGCTCGCTGGTAATGGGTGCGTGGTGTTGAAATCCAAGTTCTGCGCGTATTCTGTTTTTTGGTCAATGATTGAAGGGATGTCACCTTGTTTTATTTTTGTGCATCTGCGTCCCGTCGTGACTGCCTCGTCATGGACGCCCAGGGGTAGAAATTCGAACGAGGGAATGATTTTTCAAACGCCTGGATATGTTATGATAGTACGAATAAATGGTAATGGGTAGAGGCGGCCAAAATTTTGTTGGAAGTGTGCCAACGCCGCACATACGACTTGAACAACCCTAGGTATCTTAGGAAAAGGAAACACGGATACGTCGGGGTGGAGGAAGAGGAAGACGATGACGATGGTGAAGACGGAGAGGTTTACAATGGAGGCCTTGAGAATGGGGAGACATTGAAGCAGGAGAGCAGGGTAGCGGTGAGTGGCCCGTCATGAATTACATTCACTAGGAACTCAATTTCTGAGAAAATTCTCAAAAACCCTCAATTTTCTCACCCCTTTGAGAAAAAAGGTGAGAAAAGTGAGAAAAATCTCAATTTTTTTCCGCAAACGCTAGGCAACAAAATCTCACCAGGGTGAGATTTTGGTGAGAAAAAGGGGGTTTGGGTGAGATTTGGGTGAGAAAAAACCCTAAAGTGAGAAAAAAGGTGAGAATGGGTGAGAATGGGTGAGAAAAAGTGAGAAAAAGTGAAAAAATTGAGAAGTTTCTCACCAACACGAGAAAAATCACTAACACGAGAAAAATCACAAGTCAACGTGGTGAGAAATTTCTCACCAAGAGTGTAACACGAGAAAAATCATGAGCTTTATTTCATTAAGTCATTGATGTGAAAATAAACTCAGCACCACTAATTAATTAATTACATGATAAATTAAACTCGTGCTCCCGTTGGGTCACGGAGCACCGAAGTGCTTTTAACCCCTGTGTGTGCACAACAGGAAGGGCACAGACCCCCTTTCTCCTTCATGCCAAAGGCATGTCGCAGCTGCTATTGGACCCGATAAACGATCCGGCAATCTGTGGGTGCAATAAGACCCATGTGAGCATATCATAACGGGTGCATGGGCAAGTAATCTGAGCATAGCCATGACGTAGCATGGTTGTACAAGGACTAAGCTAAGGCTATGGCTGGTTGTGTACCGTGTGTTAGCGGTGCACGTGACTAGGTATAGTGGCTCAGCTAGGCAAACATTCTAGGCATGGCTGCCATGGCGGCAGAGACTACCAATGATTACAAGCTAGGGCTATTCTAGCCCGCAGGGGGCGTCCACATCTTGTGGTTGATCATCAGGTCCCCGCCCCTCCAGTACACCTTGGGACGTCAGGATTGTTGATTCCCAGCACGTTGAACGCGTTGTGTCAGCACAGCGATCCCCCCTGCATCCAAACAAAGGCACACCGATAACCAAGAAAAGAGTATGCAAATGTGTAGCCTTGTTCATTGAAATTATGGCTGGCTTACGCAAAGAGCGACTGTAAGATGACCTATACAGTGGGGCCGGAAACAGCTTGCTTGATCAGGGCGTGTTTTTCGAGCTTCACTGGCCGGGAGTGTCTAGTGGTGAGAACCATTGCTGCGATCGCTTTCCCACCATTTACGAGGAAATACCCGCAAATGAAAAACCACTGAAACGGTCTAGCTTGATTCAGTCATTACATTAGCCACATGCCATCATGCATGTTTCCAAACGTCCAAGAACTGCACACGGTGCAAATGCAAAAATCCGGAGGACACGACCTCATTGCTTCATATTTGTATGCAGAAGAATAAAAAAGTAACATGCATTAAGGGCCCGCCTGCATAAAGGGCCTGAATTCTGATGCGGGCCCAACGGCAGCACCGCCATAGCAGATAAGGGCCCGCAGTCTGATGCGGGCCCCACGGCACCACCGCCATAGCAGAGCTCGAAGGTCGTGGTGCGCGTGAAACGTACGTATGCCCTTTGTCGGTAGGTGCCGTTGGGGTCAAATTGGGTGCCGCCAAAATCGGGCCGACGCGTCAATAGACTGAGGCCGTCGATGAGTGCCATCATGCGGCTTGAGTCACTTCTGTTGGAGAACTTCAGGTAAGTTAACTTAATGCAAACCACTGGTCGCCCGCGTCGGGAACCGGCCCAACGGCTCTCCCGCAACAGAAAATTACGCGGCATACTGCATAAGTCGTCGGATTCTTACATTTCGACGGTCAAGATTTCATGATGAGGTTTGCGTTCAATTTGCCGCAGTTTGCCGCCCAGAGAAAGTAGTCGTTGGACTCGTTGCCCACGATGAAACACAATCAAGCAAGCTGTTTCCGGCCCCATCGTCTAGGTCATGTAGTCGCTCTTCACGTCAGCCAGCCATAATTTCAATGCACAAGGCTACACATTTCCATCTCCATTCATATTCATAATCCTGCACGACTCGAAAACGCGGACAAGATAACGGCAGGCTCGAGCTACCATGGTCCGGATTCTCCCGATTTCTGGCCTGCGCTGGTTGTCTCCTTGATATTGGCAACTCTCTCCGGTAAGAGATTTTCGCAGTTTGGCTGTTTCGAAACGTTAATTAAGTGAGATGCCTTCGGATCAGGAGACTCACACAGCCGCGAAATCATGCCAAAGGTCATATGTTCGATCCCTTGCTGGTAGCTTCTGAGCTTTCTTATTTTCTGTGTTCCGCGGAATCTCAGATTTGGGCCGCTAGCGTTTTCACGTTTGTTGCTTTCTGATCCGACGACAACGTTGTGCCTTGCTCGTGTGACATCTGGCGCATGGTGTGATTCATGTGTATGGTGCTGCCTTGCCACATGGGGCTGCTTTGCCATAAGAGTGAGTGTTGGGTTCTACACATTTGCTGCATGGACCGTTAGGTGCTGGTGAGCTCTTCCTTGTAGAATGGTGATGTCTATGTCAAGGATCCGATGTCTTTTTTTTCTCTTGCACTGCTTTCATTTTAGGGGGAATTATAGGTGTCATTATTTTGGCATTTGAAGGTATAGATGTTTATCTGCAAGGGCCTGTTTTTTTTCCCCCGGCCTCTTGCATGCATGGATGTGTAGAATTGTATGTTGATGGAATTATGATTTGCCATACACATTTGCTGCATGGATTTTTAGGTGGTGCTGAGCTCAAGATCCTTTTGGAACGCTTACATCTATGTCAAGGATCTGATTTCTTTTCCTCTTGCGTATATTGTGTCGGTTTGTTTATTTCTTGCAGGGACCACGAGAGTAAAATGCAAGCGGTTCCACTTTCAAGTCAGCATGTGACGCCCTGTCGACCGGCCCGCTTTGTTAGCTAGCTACCATATAGTATTTGATGATAGGCATTGAATGCAGAAGATGTCATAACGCCGTAACAGACTGTGTTGAATAGGCATTGAATGCAGAAGATGTCATAACGCCATAACAGACTGTGTTGAACAGGCATATTTGAATGCCGAAGATGTACATAACCCCATAACAGTGTTGAATAGTTGAATCAACGGGTTCTTGCAGCTGTAAACATTAAAATTATTCAAACATTTAATGAAAAAATCATTATTGTTGCTGTTTTGAACAGCGGTTGTTACTAGCACTGCATGCATGTGTCTGCTGCCAGCATATTGCATTATGGGTGTGTTTTTCAGCGCTGTGTTTTCTCACGTCTCTCACGTCCTGTTTTTCTCACTTTTCTCACTTTTCTCACTCTTCTCACGTCCTGATTTTCTCACTTTTCTCACGTTTCACACCTCCCGTTTTTCTCACTTATCTCACGTCCTGTTTTTTGAGATTTTTCTCACGTTTTTCCCCTTTTTTCACCTTTTTGGGGCAATCTCACCCGGGTGAGATTGCCCTTTTCTCACCCATTCTCACCCATTTCTCACCCTATTTTCTCACTTTTCTCACCCATTCTCACCCATTTCTCACCCTTTTTCTCACCCATCTCACCCTTTTTCTCACCTTTTCTCACCCATTCTCAAAGCCGAGTTCCTAGTGTTGTGGTTGCAGTTGTTAGCGAGGCGTGTTGATTGCTTCTTGCCGCGGGTAATCGCTAGCGTGCATAACCTTCTTTTTTCAACAGGTGTTCTGGTGCATTGACTGCCGCAAAGCAACTAATGGGACTGATTATGTGCCTATCATGCCGTTTGGGAATCATACATTGCCAACATTTCGTGTTTAGAAGGCGCGCCTTCAGAAGCATATTCAGCACCGCACGAGCCAGGTGCTTCAAAGGCGTGCTTGGAGAGGAAGGGGTATAAAGTGCGCATGACCGCATCGAAGAAGAAGAAGCAGCAGGAATCGGGCAAGACCATGATAACCGAGCCAGGATTGGCTTTCGTGCATGCAGTACATGGTGCGGCGCAGGCAGTGAATGCTGCATCAATTGCAGCGGTGCAGCCTGTGGCCATGGCGGTGCAGGGCGCGGGTCCTGAAGTGTGGGCGTTGGCGAAGCAGATTCACGATGCTGTCATGGCCACGTTGTGAAGCCAAGGAATGGGTGTTGGTTCCAGTCAGGTGCCTCGCCCGGAGGAAGCTTTTCTGCTGTAAGCAGAGGTGCGGCATCAAGCATTTGCAATCGCCGTGAGAGCAGTGGAGATGTCTGCGGCATGAAGCATTTGCAATCGCCATGAGAGCAGTGGAGATAGTTATATACAACGATTCCTTACGGAATCGATACTAAGCGCTTAGTATCGATTCCGCAGGAATCGATGTATTTAACTAAAACTTTTGCTTGCGCCGGCAAGGCTAAGGCCGATACTAGTCGGGTCATCGAATTGGCTATTCGATTAGCAAAGTCGCCTATTCGACCATCGAACTTTCCTATTTGATTATCGAATTTTCCTTATTCGATTGTCGAAATTTCCTATATTTCCTAGTATCGGCCTTAGCCTTGCCGGCGCAAGCAAAAGTTTTAGTTATATACAACGATTCCTTACGGAATCGATACTAAGCGCTTAGTATCGATTCCGCAGGAATCCATGTATTTAACTGAGATGTCTGCGGGATTGGGAGATCGGCAGACAATTGCAGGAGGACATTGTGCGGTACGCTTGTAGGGTGGGAGCTGTGTTGTTCCGCTCGCTAATGGACATGTGCCCCCTGTAACCTCTTCCAGGCTACTATGTATCTGCTATCCACCTCTTCAGGCTTGAAAAGTAAATTGTTGTACGGTTCACAATTGGCATGGCTTGACATGCACGCGTCCTTGACTGTGGTCTGCATGGGTTTGGGGTTTAGCGGTTTACCGTCAGACTCTGCTGTGTATCTGCTTAATCAGCCGACGTGTCACATGGGGACAGCAACGGCGCTGGGATGCAGCCCGCGGTGTGAATGCGAGTAAATTACGCGCTGTCATGCATGGCGGATGGGGCGTGGAAGCCACGAGTCACCCACGTTTTTGTGTGTGCACGGGGGGCTATAGGGTGCAAGTCGTTGTGTTGCTGCCATCCATATGGCCATGGATATGCGGGAAGCTTTCCCCGTACCCAGATGCATGGACTGGTTGTGACAGCCAAGGGTTTAGCTGTCGTGGGTTTGCTGAGTGATCATGGCAGTCTGCTAGGCTGGTGCTAGAACAGCCATAGCGCGGTTACTGCTATGTCTTGCCCGTGCTAACTGATGCTGCAGCCATGCGTGGAGCGCGAATCGTCCCGTGAGGAGAAGGAGGAGGTGGGGCCGGTGCACCCATGGGCAGGGCCGGAGAAGAAGGACGCGGAGCACCCAGTGTGGGAGAAGGAGAAGGCGGGGAAGCACTGAAGCTCCACCCCATGTCAGGCCTCTAGTATAGGTGCCAGTTAACTAAACCCATGCACGTGCAGGTTGTAGCTCAGAATGTATTAAAAATCATATGCCCCTTTTCAGGTATATGTGTAACAGTGACTCCCAACGGATATATGTTCCTAATTTATTAAATTCTTACTGAATAATTGTTGTCTTTATGAACCGGCCATGAAGAGCAAAGCCCGGTGGGGAGTACATGTAACGCATTACCACGATCGAAGGGGTCCCCACACCGCATTTCTTCGCTCTCTGTTCCTATGCAGAATAAGAAGAGGTGGAAGACCAATGTCCCGGCTCACACGCCAGCCCCTGTGGGTAAGCCCCCTCCCCCAAAGCGGAAGGGGCGCTTTGGGGAGAAGTGTAGTTAGGATTTTGTAGACTAGATAGCTTAGAGTTAGCTTATTTCGATGTCGCAGCTTGACCCACCTCTACCCATTCAGCAAGGAATATGCATGTGCTGCATGATCTCCCAACGTAGGCATGTTATAATTTTATTTGATTCTTGAATGTAGTGTCTTGGGGCATGATGCAGATGAGATTTGTAAATTCCGTGTAATTATGTTTCTAAAGAGATTAGCATAGTACTCTAACTAAACATGCCCATGCGCATGACACGCAAGTACTAACTTACTTACACCAGACCTGGCAATAAACAAGCATTGATGGGATGGACCCAGCGATACATAATGGGCGTGCATGCGTAAAAAATATACACTATGCATGGCCCAATGGGCATGCATTCAAATAATTACAAATAAAGGCCGACATGAGAGCACTGAAGCTAAACCAGACCGGGCCACAATTAACCCTCCAGAACCAAAGTTCCACTGCATCATGTAAGACAAGCCTGACATCCATCCATCCATCCATCCATCCATCCATCCATCCATCCATCCATCCATCCATATCCATCCATCCATCCATCCATCCATCCATCCATCCATCCATCCATCCATCCATCCATCCATCCATCCATCCATCCATCCATCCATCCATCCATCCATCCATCCATCCATCCATCCATCCATCCATCCATCCATCCATCCATCCATCCATCCATCCGGCCATCCATCCATCCATCCATCCATCCATCCATCCATCCATCCATCCATCCATCCATCCATCCATCCATCCATCCATCCATCCATCCATCCATCCATCCATCCATCCATCCATCCATCCATCCATCCATCCATCCATCCATCCATCCATCCATCCATCCATCCATCCATCCATCCATCCATCCATCCATCCATCCATCCATCCATCCATCCATCCATCCATCCATCCATCCATCCATCCATCCATCCATCCATCCATCCATCCATCCATCCATCCATCCATCCATCCATCCATCCATCCATCCATCCATCCATCCATCCATCCATCCATCCATCCATCCATATCCATCCATCCATCCATCCATCCATCCATCCATCCATCCATCCATCCATCCATCCATCCATCCATCCATCCATCCATCCATCCATCCATCCATCCATCCATCCATCCATCCATCCATCCATCCATCCATCCATCCATCCATATCCATCCATCCATCCATCCATCCATCCATCCATCCATCCATCCATCCATCCATCCATATCCATCCATCCATCCATCCATCCATCCATCCATCCATCCATCCATCCATCCATCCATCCATCCATCCATCCATCCATCCATCCATCCATCCATCCATCCATCCATCCATCCATCCATCCATCCATCCATCCATCCATCCATCCATCCATCCATCCATCCATCCATCCATCCATCCATCCATCCATCCATCCATCCATCCATCCATCCATCCATCCATCCATCCATCCATCCATCCATCCATCCATCCATCCATCCATCCATCCATCCATCCATCCATCCATCCATCCATCCATCCATCCATCCATCCATCCATCCATCCATCCATCCATCCATCCATCCATCCATCCATCCATCCATCCATCCATCCATCCATCCATCCATCCATCCATCCATCCATCCATCCATCCATCCATCCATCCATCCATCCATCCATCCATCCATCCATCCATCCATCCATCCATCCATCCATCCATCCATCCATCCATCCATCCATCCATCCATCCATCCATCCATCCATCCATCCATCCATCCATCCATCCATCCATCCATCCATCCATCCATCCATCCATCCATCCATCCATCCATCCATCCATCCATCCATCCATCCATCCATCCATCCATCCATCCATCCATCCATCCATCCATCCATCCATCCATCCATCCATCCATCCATCCATCCATCCATCCATCCATCCATCGGGGGTAATTAATGCTCCGTGACTCCGCAACGGGAGCACGAGTTTAATTAATTAATTAATTTACCTTCGGCTCACACCACTGTCAGGTAGACACCGCCCTCGGACTGGCCGGCCCCCAGCGGCTTGGCCAACCAGGGCGGCATACAGTATCCTGGCCATGCACGACCTACCCACAGCAGTTGCTGGCCGACCTAGTGGTCCCGTTTGAACATGGCATTCACTCCCTCTCTTTTGCTTGGACTGTTATGCAGAACAAAACGAGGTGCATGGCAGAAGATTGTCCAGGACCACACGCCAGCCCCTGTGGGCAAGCCCCCTCCCCCCAAGCGGAAGGGGCGCTTTGCTGAGTAGAGTAGTTAGGTTTTTTTCTAGACTAGCTTAGCTTAGATCGAGTTAGCCAGTAGTTCGGTTCCGCGGCTTCGTGCCTTCGAACGTCCACCTCCATATCCATCCAGCAAGGGAATATGTGCTACTACATGATCGATCTCAGACCCCACGGAGTCATGTTATAATTTAATTTAATTATACATTACACACCTCGGCCGCGCGTATGACAGCGTATCGCGTATATGGATATTCACTGCACTGAGGTTCACATGACAGTGGCCCTCCTATTGCTTGGCCGGCAATGCATCCATCCATTCAGTGCCGCCGTTAGCTTAGAGTTAGATTAGTTCGGTTTCGCGGCTTCGCCCACCTCCATCCATCCAGCAAGGAAATATGTGCTACATGATCTCCCAACGGAGTCATGTTATTATAATTTGATTTAATTTAATTTTAATTGCCGCCGTAAAACAATTACAAAGTACGCTGTCCAAAGAAAGACATGCACAACATAAACTATCCAGTACCACATGCACTGGGATTAATTCAAGGAGAACCAATGCTGGAATCATGGCGGTGCTGCCTTAGTAGAGTGCCGAGAGCCTCTACAAGCACAGGCCGTCAAATAGCAACATGGCACGGCCAGTCCGCTGTACATGCACCATTGGCGTGGTGGCATAGCAAGCCTAGCTCTCGATCTGCATGGCGTCATGCGCGCTGGCATGATCAGTAATTATTCAGGGATGACAGAGCCTGGGCTGCCCCTTTCAAAATGTCCGGAGGCCCCACTGACATACAGACATTGAGCTCATGATCACTGATCAGGCAGCATGCATATATACAGTGGGCAGCTGCCTGGAGTAAATACTAAGCAGCTGTGTGAGCACCAATCCTGGGCCGCAATGGTCTTCTCTGCAACCCATGCTACCATGCCTGAGGCTCAAAGCTGTGGGCGCGGCTGGCACCGGCCAACAAAGCAGACTGCTCCTGGAGCGATGGTAATGATATCGGCATGCACAACACGGCTTGCACGTAACGGCTGGCGGGGCTGCAGGAAATTATCCCTAGTAGCTGCAGGCCCCTTTTTTTTCCCTAGTGGAGCCACTCACTCAGTGACACAGGAAGCGAGATTCAGTTTCTAGCCAAACGAAGGCATCGCCCATATGCCATATGGGCAAGTTGCGACGCCAAAGAATCGGGAACTAACACCTGCATGGTGGATCCTGAACCACCAACTGAGGGATACGAGCGTGAGTTATAATGCACAGTGCCCGAGTAAAGCCGGTAACTGCAGCAGACAGCATCAGCAGCGGGCAGACCTTTTGGCGCTGGGCAGATATATACTGCCATCCAGCACAAACGCGTCAGTCGTCCGCCACAAATTGGGCTGCCATCCCGCACAGCCTGGGCGCCTCAAGGCTCCGAGGGATCAAAAGTATTTCCTATAGAGGGTGCTGATGGCTCACGCCACTGGAGAAAATAGGTCGGAAGCCCCATGCCAGTCGAAAGCCTCACGCCCGTTGAGAAGAGTTCAAAAGCAATCCATGCGGTTGACTACTGTAGCGCAGAGGGACTGGCCTCAGAATTGGACGCCGAACGCGGTTTGCACCCACCGGAGCACCTCAGGGTCTCTGTCCAGGGTGGAGTCGAGAATCTCCGACACCGTGCTCGATCGGGAAGCTGTACCGTTGCGCGAGCCCGCAGCAGTGGCAAGGAGTGACGTGGCCCGCGGACACCCTCCTCCGAGGGCTAGTGAGTACCTGGAGACCTTCGGGTCGCGTCAGTGCGCACGCCGGTGGCGGGTTCGGGAGATCCGGCATAGTATTCGTCTGTGGCCTGCCAACGTGGAGCCGCTGCTGGACCTGTTCTTTCCCACCGTCGCCGGGAGTATGTGCAACCGGATTCGGTACCACCGCCTATTCCTTCCGGGCACTCTGCATGCTGGCTCACTGAGCCTTTCCTTCGGCTTTTCGCCTGCGGTTTTCTGGACTGGGCTAGTAGGGGCCAGGTGGTCTTCACCCAGCACCGGTACTACTGGGCCTTCCTGGGCCTCTTTCCTGACGGCATTTGGGCCGATGTGTTCCTCACGGTAGACAGGCATGACAATGCCGATGATGTGGCTCACTACCATGCGTACCTGGATGTTCTGATGGCCACGCGCGGTACTTACCAGACTGATGGCAACTAGATAGTGGGCCTTAGGCCCGACCTGAGGGTGTTGTCCCTCGGACGGTATATAGAGTCGCCCTCATGGTCTGGCCAGTCAATGCATGGTTGGTCGTTCTTGGTCCTTAGTGTTAACGTTGTTTCCTCTGTGTGTCCTGCCCAGTGCCATCGATCCCTCCCGGCAAGGCCTCCGTGCCAGGCAGTTAGGGGAACCTCACACCAGGCTTGGTGCTGCATGCATGGTGAGCCCTACACCACTCGGGGTGGAACCGAGGTGAACATGTTTTTACTTTGTGCCTTGGATGGCCGGTCTGTCGATTGTGCTGGGCTCGTGTTGGGTGCGTTAGGTTATTCCTACTCCTTTGGTTTCCTTCCTGTGCGTAGTAGGGAGAGGGCTCCCTACCTTTGTGGGGGGGGAGGTGTTACGTCGCGTAACAATCTGTTACAGTTACGGACGTAAATTAGGTCCTTTGCCTCAGTCGTTCCTAGGTTTACGTGTAGCTTGTACCGGTGGACTATGTTGATTATGTGTCCCGGTACCTTGGTGCATTAGGTGCATTCGGCGCCGCGCCGCGTACTTTAGTAGTGGTCCTTATCCTTTGTGTAGAATGTAGTGGACCAGCGTGCATCTGTGCATCTGCAGGCGAGGGCCATGTCGGCCCGAGCATGCTGGACCGTTGGTGATCATTTATGCACGTCCTACCCCTCGGGTTGGCACTCGGCGTGTGTTATGAATTGTAACACATCTAGCTAGGGTCATGGCAGTTTACGTGTTTAATACCTTTGTTATTGATCAGGACTGAAGTAAACGGGTTTTGGTTTGAATTAATTAATTAATTAAAATCATAGCTCCGTTGGGAGCATATGTAACACATAGCCCTGAGAAAGGGGCATCTATGGGTTTGTAATACAATCTGAGGGCTACAACCTGCAGGTGGAGGATGTACAACTGTCACCTGCTCTGGGTGCACAAGGTGCACCTGCACCGCCATGATGGTTCATGCCTCCTTAACAAGCACAGGCACCCAGGGGGGGCTTGAGGAGAGGGCCTAGAAGGCCTGCATGACATATGGGGTGGAGGGTATGTGGCTAGGCTATAGCTGGTGTACACATGGCATCTCAGCAGAGAGTAACTCCCTGCATAGGCATCGCATGGCTAAATTCTTAATGCATCATCCATGGGAGGTCCCATTGTAGGCTGGGCGCGGCTAGGTACTGAAAGCATCATCCATGGGGGCCATTATGGGCGCACATGCGCGTGGGCCACTTGCAAAGGCTAAGCCTATCTAATCTACACTACTGGTATATTCCCTAGTCTGGAGTGGCAGGAGGGGCCTGCCAGGGCTTGTGGTCAACGTGGATGACCGCCCGGGGGCCCTCCAGTATACCGGCTTCCCCCCTGCACGCTGCCGGAGCTGAAGGTAGGTTGGCCATAGCTCGCGTCGCCGCTGTTGCTGGGCCAAGGTCAATTAAGTCGTCGTCCAGCGTGAAGCGAGTCTCCGAGAGCTTCTTGCGGCATTTAAGGAACGCCAGCTTGTCCGTCATGTTTTGATTGGTTTGAATGGCCTATGGCATATTACAGACATACATATGTTAATGCATTGAGATCTGGTTCGTCACGCTCGTCTTTCGCCCAGGGTGTAGTTAGAAACGGCCTCACCGTAACTTAGGTACTGAACATAGACGCGGGTTAGGTAGAGGAGGCGGTAGAGGACCTAGCCGCAACATTCATGCCTCCTAATCGAGCTCACACAGGGCGGCTTGGGGAGAGGGCCTAGAAGGCCTGCATGATCAACATATGGGGTGGAAGGTATGTATGGCTAGGCTATAGCTGGTGTACACATGGCATCTCAGCAGAGAGTAACTCCCTGCATCTATCTAGGATACTCTAGTACCGTCCAATGTCAGGACACTACGTATACTGGGTACTGACATGTGTCACGTACCCGAGTACCCAAAGTACTGACGTACCTATCTATAGGGAAACATATCACATATGTCAAGGAGACAACCAGCGCAGGCCAAAAATATGTGACTATACTAGCCGTCCTGTCTGAATTATTAGCCCACGCGGTATTTATATTCACATACCAACGTATTCTGATCACCACATACCAACGTATGTTTACAAGGCTTATATTCATACGTTGTATTGATCACAATGCCTTTGAGACTTAGTCTGCAGCAAAGCATGGAGACTAAGTGACTAACTGATGCATTTCCATGATTTGAGTGTGTGGACGCTTTGTGACACCTGCATGCATGCACGTGTTTGTACGTGCAATATTATGGGCATCATTGCCGGCATCTTTTATATATATTTTTTCAACTAGTGGCGTAATTAATATGCGATTTCATTATTTCTAGATGATTTGTGATGAGCGACTTTTTTCGGGGACTGATTTCACTCCAAAAAAATGTTTTCCTAGCTACCTGCAAAGGAATTTTCTGTTGCGACTTCCGACTTTAAACGCCCCCAGCAATAGGGTAAAAAAGACGCCCCCAGTCCTTCCACAACGTAACTTGGAACGCCATGTGTCCAGGAATAGCTGTCTCAGGTTTGCAAGGAGCCTGGCACAGCTAGTACTCCTATAAGTAACTACAAATGAGCTGTGCTCCTACACAGTCCATCTAAGATCGGGCCATGGAGGCCACAGTCGCAACCCACGGGCCGGCAACACATCTATCTATTGCTGCCGCCGCCCATCTTGGGCAAAGCCAGTGCAGCAAAAGAATAGCAGGGCCTTGAGTCTACTAGGCCCAGGTTCATGGCCCTGCTGTTGTTTGGCCGGCAATGCATCCATCCATTGCCGCCGTAAAAATGATTACAAAGTACAATGTGCGAGAAAAGACATGCACAACATAAACTATCCAGTACCACACTGGGAAAGGAGAACCAATGCTGGAATCATGGCGGTGCTGCCTTAGTAGAGTGCCGAGAGCCTCTACAAGCACAGGCCGTCAAATAGCAACATGGCACGGCCAGTCCGTTGTACACCATTGGCGTGGTGGCACAGCAAGCCTAGCTCTCGATCTGCACAGCGTCATGCTCGCTGGCATGATTATTATTCAGGGATGGCAGAGGGAGCCCCCTTACAAAATGTCCGGAGGCCCCACTGACATACAGACATTGACCTCAGGCAGCATGCATATATACAGTGGGCAGCTGCCTGGAGTGAATACTAAGCAGCCATGTGAGCACCAATCGTGGGCAGCAATGGTCTTCTCTGCAACCCAACCATGCCTGAGGCTCAAAGCTGTGGGCGCGGCTGCCACCAACAAAGCAGACAACCCCTGGAGCGAGGGTAATGATACCGGCCCACACAACACAGTTGCACGTAACTGCTGGTGGGGCTGCAGGAAATTATCCCTAGTAGCTGCAGGCCCCTTTTTTTCCCTAGTGGAGCCACTCAGTGACGCAGGAAGCGAGATTTCTAGCCAAACGAAGGCATCGCCCATATTGCGACGTCAAAGGAACTAACACCTGGTGGATCCTGAACCACCAACTGAGGGCTACGAGCGTGACTGTTATGCACATTATGCCCAAGTAAAGCCGGTAACTGCAGCAGACAGCATCAGCAGCGGGCAGACCTTTTGGCGCTGGGCAGATATATACTGCCATCCAGCACAAACGCGCCAGTCGTCTGCCACAAATTGGGCTGCCATCCCGCACAGCCTGGGCGCCTCAAGGCTCCGAGGGATCAAAAGTATCTCCTACAGAGGGTGCTGATGGCTCACGCCACTGGAGAAAAGAGGTCGGAAGCCCCATGCCAGTCGAAGCCTCACGCCCGTTGAGAAGAGAACAAAAGCCATCCATGCGGTTGACTACTGTATCAGAGGGACTGGCCTCAAAGTTGGACGCCGAACGCGGTTTGCACCCACCGGAGCACCTCAGGGTCTCTGTCCAGGGTGGAGTCGAGAATCTCCGACACCGTGCTCGGGAAGCTGTACCGTTGCGCGTGCCCGCAGCAGTGGCAAGGAGTGACGCGGCCGCTGTCGAAATGGCTGCCTCCCGCCGTGGCCACGACGATACTTTCCCGGACGGCGTCCATGATTGCCGACAATGTGGTGGCCGGCAGGTTCAGCCTTTTCATCGCGTGCATGAGTTGGGGAACGTCGATAAGCTGCGGCGCTTGCAGGCCTTCTTCAGCAACAGCGCCATGATCGGGACAGCTCGACGACAAGATTGCAGGGTCACTGTCGGGCACAGAACTGGCGGCGGCCCGTGCGCGTGGGTTGGAGATAGCTTGAATGCCGGGGTTATAGTGCCTCGCGTGGCCGGACGTGGAATTCCCGTCGAGGCTATTGCGGTATGACCTCTGTTACGAAGAAGCGGAGTTCGCAATCAGGTGACGAAAACGAAACAAACGCCGCAACGAATGAGATTAATTACGCTGTACTCGATATATACCTCAGAGTGTCGAAGGAAATGCGAACGAATCGAAATGTCGTCGCCACCAAGTCGACTAAAATTTACACCCTGATTACAACTTAGCGCATAATAATTCAGCACAAGCTTACCAATTCAAAATAGCCAGCTGCCCATGCTAGAAGCTGTGTGAAGCACCGAAGCACAAGGAGCTCCAGGATCGACAAAAGCCCACATTTCGGTTCGACCGTCCGCAGGCGTGAGCTGCTCGCCACGAAACGGATGAGGTGCAGCTGACCCATTAGCAGAAATCTCCACACCGTTTGTTGATGTCGATTGCCAAATTAGCTGCTGAAGCGAATGTTCTGCCTCGTGCCTCCGGGCTCGATCGAGCTCGTGCAGACGTGGGTTGAGATTCGAGAATCACATCGAAAAAAAAGCGACGACGACCTACGACGACGGGGCTACGCGAGATGCTTTCATTGCTTTTGGAGTTGAGATGGTTTGGAACGCGCATGTGCCACTTGGGTCTTGTGGACAAGCACGACACTACCCATTCGGTTCAGTCGATTTTTTTGTGGCGGGAACGGAACTCGGTACCTACTCGGTACTTAATTTTCAGGCCTTTCGGGAATTGGCCAATCGCCGAGTTGTCCACGGGGGTTGCTCAATTGTCAACTGCGTTGCTGAACGTCAGTACCCCGAGATGGGAGCCGACCAGAAACTTGGAAGGGACTGGCAGTACCCTGACAGTCAGCATGTGCACAGAAGTTCGCTTTCTTTGTGCCGCCGCAACACCGTAATGACCTTCAGTGACCTCGTGGAGCAAGCCGCTGCATGCAAGTTCAATAAAAAAAACTAATTAAAAAGACACGCCGCTGCATGCAAGTTCAATTTAAAACTAATTAAAAAACAAGTCTTTCGAGAACTCTGCTTACGTGCCCTTTCCGAGGCCATTCGAACGAGCTTCCAGTCTTCGGAAGCAAACAGATATGCAAATATCCCTGTACAATGGTGTAATCCGGAGCTTCAGCAGCCTCCTCTCCCGCTCTCCGGAGCACAGCGACGGAAGAAGCACGCTACTTCAAGCCTCTCTGTTCTGTTCAGTTCAGTTGAGTTTCCTCCCACGCCCGGCTGTCGGACCACCGGCGCGGGAATTCACTCAACTCGACACAGTGCTGTAAGCGGATCGAACGTCACAGACTCAACTCGACAGAGTTATTTGTCGCGGAGCGCTGGCGGAGCCACAGACTCTCCTGTTGCGCGCAAGGATCTCCGGAGCGCGCGAAGGAGCACGTTACAAATGGGAACAAGGGACGGAACTCACGCAAAGAATTTTCAGCAGCCGATGGGCGACATAACGGATGATGCCTCCACAACATAATTATGTCGAGGCATCATCCGCTGGACGCTGGTCCGACCTTATGGGGGTGGCCCGTGGCAAATGACAGGTGAGAAAGGACCTAAGGCTATTAATAACACTTTAATAACCGCTGTCGGACCACCGGCGCGGGAATAAACAATAAACTCAACTCAACTCAACTCAACTCAACTCTGGCTTTGCAGAATTCTCAAAAGAATTGCTCAAATAAAAATTCTTGAATAAATGGACTTGCGTGCAGCGGCTTGCACCTGGTGGTTCCACGAGGTCCTTCGAGAGGTTCTTCGAGGTTGTTTCATATGTATTGATAGTTACGGTGTACCCAGGGTGTACCGTGTAAGACCGTGAACAGTAGCGGCGGCATAAAGACTGCGAACAGCTGAGCAAATGCTGACCTATGCTGACGCTCTACTGTTGGGATTTACCGGTCCTTTGACTCCTTTTGTTGTTCCCCACGCCGCACAGGGGCAGAGATTTGGACACTGAACGGCGAGGTGTAGGTAGTAAGTACCTGGAAGCAACGAATGCCCATGTGCGAGTGGGATTCAACTAACTTTAGAACTCCCTTCTCGCGGTGCTGACATTCAGCAACGCAGTTGACAATTGATCAGCCCCCGTGGACAACTCAGCGATTGGCTAATTTTCCGAAGGACTAAAAATTAAAAGTACCGACTACCGAGTAGGTAGGTACCGAGTTCCGTTCCCGCCACAGAAAAATATCGACTGAACGAAAGGGATGGTCTTGTGGACAAGCAGGACACAAGTGGCACATGGACGTTTCATTTTTCCAATCTCTGTCTTGCTAGTGACCGGCGTGGGATATTCCAACAACGACAACAAAATGCACTTTTCCAA
This sequence comes from Mesostigma viride, assembly GCA_009746045.1. Lineage (NCBI taxonomy): Eukaryota > Viridiplantae > Streptophyta > Mesostigmatophyceae > Mesostigmatales > Mesostigmataceae > Mesostigma > Mesostigma viride. The sequence goes on along the minus strand of RPFO01000167.1, from coordinate 2,507,738 downwards.
GCATCTCAACTCCAAAGGATTCTCGAATATCAACCCACGTCTGCACGAGACAGAACATTCGCTTCAGCAGCTGTGTAATTTGGCTATCAACATTAACCAAAGAGGTCTGGAGAATATTTCTGCGAATGCGTCAGCTGCTCATCCGTTTCGTGGCGAGCTCACGCCTGAGGAAGGTCGAACCGAAACGTGGGATTTGGTCGATCCTGAAGCTCGCTGTGCTTCGGTCCTTCACACAGCTTCTAGCATGGGCAGCCGACTATTCTGAATTGGTAAGCTTGCAGTGCTGAATTAAGATGCATGTAATTAGCTGGGTCTAAAATTTAATTATGTCGATTACGTTGCCGCGACGACATTTCGTTAGCATTTCCTGCACACTGAGGTATCGATAACATAATCTGATAATTCGTTGAGGCGTTTGTAATTGCGTTTTCGTCATCTAATGGCCAACTCTGCTTCTTCGTGACAGAAGCCATGCCGCAATAGCCTCGACGGGAATTCCACGCCCGGCCGCGCGAAGCACTACAACCCCGGCGTTCAAGCTGTCTCCAGCCCACGGGCCGCCGCCAGTTCTGTGCCCGACAGTGACCCAATCTTGGCGTCGAGCTGTTCCGATCATGGCGCTATTGCTGAAGAAGGCCTGCAAGCGCCGCACCTTATCGACGTTCCCCAACTCATGTACGCGATGAAAAGGCTGAACCTGTCGGCCACCACATTGTCGGCAATCATGGACGCCGTCCGGGAAAGCATCGTCGTGCAGGCCATGGCCACGGCGGGAGCCGGCCATTTCGACAGCGGCCACGTCACTCCTTGCCAGTGCTGCGGGTTCGCGCAACGGAACAGCCACCCGAGCATGCTGTCGGAGCTTCTCGACTCCACCCTGGACAGAGACCCAGAGGTGCTCCGGTGGTTGCAAACCGAGTTTGGCGTCCAATTCTGAGGCCAGTCCCTCTGCTACAGTAGTCAACCGCATGGATGGCTTTTGTTCTCTTCTCAACGGGCGTGAGGCTTTCGACTGGCATGGGGCTTCCGACCTCTTTTCTCCAGTGGCGTGAGCCATCAGCACCCTCTGTAGGAGATACTTCTCATCCCTCGGAGCCTTGAGGCGCCCAGGCTGTGCGTGATGGCAGCCCAATTTGTGGCAGACAACTGACGCTTTGTGCTGGATGGCAGTATATATCTGCCCAGCGCCAAAAGGTCTGCCCGCTGCTAATGCTTTCTGCTGCAGTTACCGGCTTTACTCGGGCATTGTGCATAATTCACGCTCGTATCCCTCAGTTGGTGGTTCAGGATCCACCAGGTGTTAGTTCCCGATTCTTTGGCGTCGCAACATATGGGCGATGCCTTTGTTTGGCTAGAAATCTCGCTTCCTGCGTCACTGAGTGGCTCCACTAGGGGAAAAAAGGGGCCTGCAGCTACTAGGGATAATTTCCTGCAGCCCCGCCAACAGCTACGTGCAAGCCGATATCATTACCATCGCTCCTGGGGCAGTCTGCTTTGTTGGCCGGTGCCAGCCGCGCCCACAGCTTTGAGCCTCAGGCGTGGTTGGGTCGCAGAGAAGACCATTGCTGCCCACGATTGGTGCTCACATGGCTGCTTAGTATTCACTCCAGGCAGCTGCTCACTGTATATGCATGCTGCCTGACGTCAATGTCTGTATGTCAGTGGGGCCTCCGGACATTTTGAAAGGGGCGCCCCTCTGTCATCCCTGAATAATAATCATGCCAGCGCGCATGACGCTGTGCAGATCGAGAGCTAGGCTTGCTGTGCCACCACGCCAATGGTGTACAGCGGAGTGGCTGTGCCACGTTGCTATTTGACGGCCTAGGCTTGTAGAGGCTCTCGGCACTCTACTAAGGCAGCACCGCCATGATTCCAGGATTGGTTCTCCTTTCCCAGTGTGGTACTGGATAGTACCACACTGGGACAGACATGCACAACATAAGTTTATGTTGTGCATGTCTTTCCTGGGACATCGTACTTTGTAATCGTTTTTACGCGGCGGCAATGGATGGATGCATCGCCGGCCAAACAACAGCAGGGCCATGAACCTGGGCCTAGACTCAAGGCCCTGCTATTCTTTTGCTGCACTGGCTTCAGTGCCCAAGATGGGCGGCGGCAGCAATAGATAGATGTGTTGCCAGCCCATGGGTTGCGACTGTGGCCTCCATGGCCCCATCTTACATGGACTGTGTAGGAGCACAGCTCATTTGTAAATAATTATAGGAGTACTAACTGTGCCAGGCTCCTTGCAAACCTATATTAAGTGAGACATCTACTCCTGGACGCATGGCGTTCCAAGTTACGTTGTGGAAGGACTGGGGGCGTCTTTTTTACCCTATTGCTGGGGGCGTTTAAAGTCGGAAATCGCAACAGAAAATTCCTTTGCAGTTCGCTAGGAAAACATTTTTTTGGAGTGAAATCAGTCCCCGAAAAAAAGTTTTTTTTATCACAAATCATTTAGAAATAATGAAATCGCATATTATGCCACTATTTGAAAAAAAAAATGTAAAAGATGCCGGCAATGATGCCCATATTGCACGTGCAAACACGTGCATGCATGCAGGTCACAAAGCGTCCACAAACTCAAATCATGGAAATGCATCCACATATGAATGTTACAGTCTTCATGCGCATGATGCTGCACAGGCTCCGTGCTGCGCTGTACCCTGGCACACCTGGGTGAGTCTCAGATGGGTTTCCGTCGTGGCCGTAACACTGTATAAGTAAGTAAGTACTTGCGTGTCATGCGCAAAGGCATGCCACGGAGTACTATGCTAATCTTGAATTAGAAAAATAATTACACAAAAGTTTAAACAAATATCGTCTGCATCATCCCCCAACCGTTAGGCACTAGATGGGGATGTAATCCTCATCCGAGCTGTCCTCTACTGTAATGGCAGACGAGGCGGTAGTGTAGCGGCTATACATCCTCAGGACCAATAACCTCCACCTGCGGACTTCTACCCTGGCTAGCAACGGGCCGCGGGGCCCGTGGGGAGAAAACAGGAGCATACCCGTAACACTGTCATGACTAGCTGTACAATTTGTCGCGCGCCGGCTGGTCGAGGTGTGTCGCATTTGCCTTGATGGTTTTCCGCTAGTCTTCATTTTTGTTTACTAGCTACATCAAGGCTAATTCGACACGGTCCTCTACTGGCTGGGAGGCTCTCTGGGCCATCCTAGCTCTGGATCGCGTGCGCGCCACCAGCATTTATTGGTGCCATTCGCTGCATGGCTGCATGTATGAAGGATATCACAGGCAGTAGTGCGGACTGCGGAAGGCACCAGCGCACACCATTCCCCCTTCACCACGGGGTGTGGCAAGTTTGTGTCCTGTCGATCCCCACATCTAATCATTATTGTCGTTGATCGAGCATTAAGGCCCGATCGTGCCACGGCGTTGAGCCAAGCCACGAGCCACGAGATAGCCATGGCTGACGGCGGAGCACCAAATTCGGGCCGTGAATTAATATCACAATCGCTTCGTCTCTCTAAGACGCACACACTGATATAATTTTCCGTTCGAAGCTATAACGCAATGCATGACGAGCAAACGCTCTTCTACGCAACGCAGCCTGGCGGCTGCGCTAAACCCTGAAAATACGTTTGCAGCTCCGGCTGCAGCTTCGCCCTCCGGCCCGGATCGAAGGCAGCGGTTGAGAGACAATGGTTACGGCTGACTTCCAGTGTGAAAGAGCAAGACAGTCACATAAGGATGTGTCTCTCTCTGTATCACCGTAAGTTTTCCGCAACTCTATGAATCTTCTCGGATGACAGACATCTGATCAACGTTGTACTACCCGGAAGGTTACAACTTCAAGAGAAACACCAAAGTAGAGATCCTCCGATACCAATGTAACGACTAAAAATGATCATCTGCATTATCCATAGTCCAAATATGAAAGATCTTTTACCTGGGTTGCTTTCTTGAGTTACAGATCTTCAAGTATCCGAGCAACGTTGAGATGGAAATTCCACAGCACGTGATTTAGGGAATCACAACCCCTTGTAGACACAAAGACAAGCTCGTGTATAGACGACCTCTGTGGAACTGAAGGACGTCTATAGCCAAGGGGCTCTTATGAATGGACAACAAAGACAAGCTTTATTATACCATGATGAATCAAAACCAACGTAGCAACAATGGCGACCCCACGTCCTTGATATCGACGTGCTTGTAGAACTTGCTTCAACCTTAGCCTGAAGAGAAGCAATCAGAATCATGGAATTCTATACAAGATCTTCGTATCCATCCTAGTCACACAAAACAGAACAACACCACACACAGCCTGGCAGAATCTTTCCATGAGATCCTGAATCTGTCGTAAGCACTAAAGTCCCAAAGGAGCATTTAAGACTCAATAGTACCGACCAACAAACTATAACCCCACGTGGATCAGGCCACGACCAATGAGGGCTCCTACCAGTCGGTTGACAAAGTAATAGCTCCAAGTACCGTCGTCTTAGAAACCTCCTAACTTTCTCAATACTGATCCAAAAGTCCTCGAATAAAAGCCAAACATTCACAAAACAAAGGATGTAACAACAAAGTCATTTTTGCTTGTAACAGGGGGGAGGGGGCCGGGACGGCTGGCCGGTTGAGGGGCCGACATATATACTCCCAACGGAGTTATTGAATTGAATTGAATTGAATTGTAACATAACTCCGTTGGGAGTATATGTAGCACATAGCCCAGAGAAGGGGCATATGGCCTATCATACATTCTAGGCTACTTCATGCAAGGGTGGGAATGTAAGCTACCCCTGCTCTAGGTGCACCAGGGCACCTGCACCCTCATGGTCTATCACGCTATGCCCGGGTAAGGGGGGAGCATGCCTGTGAGGGAGGAAGATCATCATGGCTATACAAGAGCTAGGACATGGCTTCTCGACAGAGAGCATCTCTCTGCATGGCATAGCATGGCTCAATTCTTAATGCAACATCCATGGGGGTCCCGTTATAGGCAGGGCTTGGCTAAATTCTGTAGACAACATCCATGGGGGCCATTATGGGCGCACATGCGCGTGGGCCACATGCTAGGCTAAGCCTGACTAATCTACACTACTGGTATGAATTCCCTAGTCTGGGGTGGCAGGAGGGGGCTGCCAGGGCTTGTGGTCAACGTGGATGACCGCCCCCCTCCAGTATACCGGCTTCCCCCCTGCGCTGTGCCGGAGCTGAAGGTAGGTCGGCCATAGCTCGCGTCGCCGCTGTTGCTGGGCCAGGGTCAAGTCGTCGTCCAGCGTGAAGCGAGTCCTCGAGAGCTTCTTGCGGCATTTAACCCCTAAATGGGCAGAAATACTGCCGATGCATCGGCTGTAACTTCACAATTTTGCAAACCAGATGCCATCCAACCCACCCATATCCAATGGCTGTCCTTGGGGGCCAAGCATGTCCATGAGTTGCCCTTCGGGTTGGTATATCACAACCTTACATATATGCAGGGTAGGCCATGTATAACTGCCGTCAAAGTCAGGGGGGTCAAGACGAGCGTTTTCATTTTTGGTAGAATATGCATTTTGAATTATGTTGTAAGAGCTAGGCACCTACCACTTCAGGGATGATAAACAATTAGTTGCTGAACAGTTTGAGCCATTGGGGTCATCATTTGGGTGGGTATACCAGCAGTTACACCCAGTACAGCCCATAGGGGTACCGTTGGTAAAAAGCAACCAAGGGGGTAGGAGTGGGCATACTACCTACTAATACCTACTAATATGGCCCCCAACCATGCCACACAATACATTTCCCTTCCACAATGATGGGGAAACATAACTGCGTCATCACACTGCCCTTACATGGCACCTATGTGCAGGTGCCACCTTGTCCATGCACGTAGGTAACGTGGTACGGATACCCTACGCAAGGCATGCATTCTAGGAGGCAGCCACCAACAAACTAGTGATTTTAAGCCTATTTCAGCTTGCCCTAGCAAGGATAAACTAGGCCTAAGCTGCTATAGCTTGCCAGGTGATGGCCAGCACACCTGGTGGCACATGCTGACAATGGGAAGCTTCTACTCACCGGTTACATGCTTGATGATGCCACAGAGACCAGCCAACTGCCTCACACTCATGCAATATGTGTGTGGGAAATGTATAACAAACATATATGGAGGTATTAAAACCCATACAGCCTCTAAAACTTATCACCATCACCCTGTGGCAGGTCAACTGACTGAGGGAAGCATCTAAGAAGGGTGTTTTAGAAAGGGGCCAGGCCAGGGTCAAGCAAGAAAGAGCATGAATAATGCAAAAAGAATGTGCTACACAAGCTAGAACGCATATATAGACGTCAAACATCGATAGGAAAATGATGATTAAGCTTTACCAGGCATGGATGGCGTTACCTTGGCCCAGGCGGTGGCCGCAAAATGGCGCATTTCGGCACACCAAAGTTGTGCAGCATGGTCGCTGGATTCGGCGATTTCTGGCCACCCTTGCACGTTTACGCGGCCTATGTATCATAAAAAGTACAAAGACACCAATATATCCTTTAAAATACGGCGGAAAGGTATTGCTGTCAACGTTTCTATCGTCCGGCCTGATCGCAGTTTTTTCCAGCAAGAACGCTGCCGACACCTATCAAATGGCATTCCCGCGAACCAAAAATTGGCCTGTGTCATCTTTAGGACGTATAAAATCAATTTCCTGAGTTTGGTCAGAAAATTCGTACGAAAACGTAAATGCCATGCGTGGGCACAAGCCGCCATGGCCAGGTCGTCGTTTTCCGGAATGCACGTTGTACGTGAAAAAGTACCCTGACCCCTTGTACTTTGACCGGCCAGAACACCTCTATAACTTTGTCAGAAGTATGCAAACCCTAGTACCATGCTGTGAGGAAAATTATAAACTTTCGATCTTCTCAGCTAAACTTTTCCTAATTCTCAATAGTTTTCGCGGCATTTGGTCCCCCGAGAAGGGGCCGACGTGTCGGCTGTAACTCAGTTTTAGGCGGAAAATCGGCAGCCAGACCATTTAGGGGTTAAGGAACGACAGCTTGTCCGTCATGTACTTAAAGGCCGTGAGGAGCACGGGTGCCGGGCCAGCCTTCCCCCGCGCGCGGGGGAGGCGGACAGCCGACATGTCCAGCTCACCAGTAAGTAGCATGGGGGCAAGAATGTCGCGCTTAAATGCCTCAAGAAGGCTCGTGGAGGTCTCACCTGCCGGCTGGTCGAAGTGCTTGACGATGACATTGTGGCTGCGCCGGGCGATGTCGGTTTCCTCGCGAAGGTCGAGGGCTTGTTGCTTGAGTTGTGCCGAGATGGTGGAGGTGGTGGAGGTGGTGTGCTGCTTAAGCAAGTCCGCCCAGGTGGAGGGAACATCACTGGCCGGGCCAGCAGGTGCCGGCTGGGCAGCGATTTCCTGCACCGCTTGGGCGGTGAGGCCGGCGGTGTCATGCAAGCTCTCAAGGGCGGTGGCGGTGGCTTGAAGGCGTTGGTCGAGGTCGAGGAGCTGGGCTTTGATGTCGGCAGTGAAGGTGGAAACGGCGGTGGAGGTGGAGGCGGCGGCGGTGGAAATGTGAGGAAGTTCAGCAGTCAGCGTGCCGCCGTTTGCTGAAATGTCGGCAGCAAGGGGGGTCACGTGCTGCTGAAAGGCTTCCGTGAGGATGGAACGGAGGGTGGAGGCGCAGATGGATGGAGCCCAGATCTCGCCGTCAGAGCGCTGGAGAAGGGAGTTGAGGACGGTGTGCTGGAGTTCGGGGCGGGTGCAGCCAAGCATGGCGCCGGAGGCTAGCCAGGGGCTGCCGTTGCTGCAGAGAAGGCGACCTTGGTCGGAGAGATGGAGGCACAGGTCGTAAAGCGAGGCGTAGTCCCCGAAGAAGATGCAGTCCATAGCATCCTCAGGAGACATGTTGTTCCAGTCGTGATCATCGACCTTGAAAGGGTGGAACCGAAAGCGCGGTTCCGAGGGGCGGGACCATCCTGTTTTGTCGGCTGGGCGGGTGCGTTTCGGGTCAGGCGATGCCGATGGCGAGGCTTTAAGCCCGGGAGGTTGCTGGGTGGCTACCAGTGCACGACTAGTGTCACCGCTGCCTGCCGGACCTGATGGCGAAGCTGCAGCCGCAGCTGCCGCATTTTCATGGGCGAGCGCATCCGCCAAACTGCGTTGCGTCAAAGGACGTTTGCTCGTCATATATTGCGTGTTAGATTCGGAAAATTATATCAGCATGTGCGTCTTAGAAAGACGAAGCGATAGTGATATTCACAGCTGAATTTGGGGCTCAAACGTGAAAGTTATGAGCTCCGCCGTCAGCCATGGCTACCTCGTGGCTCGTGGCTCGTGAGCTGTAGGTTAGGGTAACGGAGTTATGTTCCTAATAAATTAATGGGAGAACCTTGGTCGATCTCGGGTCATCCCATCCCACCCCACCCCACCCCACCCCACCCCACCCCACCCCACCCCACCCCACCCCACCCCACCCCACCCCACCCCACCCCACCCCACCCCACCCCACCCCACCCCACCCCACCCCGGCCATCCCACTCGACTGTACTGAGGACTTATGCTCACGTAACGCTGTTACGTGTTAATTAATTAAATAAAATTACCGAGCCACAATCATGTGTAAAACAAGCCAGTTCCTAGCTAGTAAAGAAGATCGAAGTTGTGAACTAATTTACGTCAACACATGCATGGTTGCTTCAGGTTACCGTTATCAATAACTTATACGCACATCATCCCAGCCAAAAAAAAGTTCTCTACTATAGTCCCCACTCCAGAAACCTCCCCAAAATAGAGCATCAAATGCCACAAAGCCAGCGTTGGTTGTCCCACTTCATACAGTCTCACTGGTGTAACGGTAAAATCCCAGCCTGTTGCGAATGTGTGCCTGCTGATACATCATATACTGGTTCGACAACGCCACTACTCTACGATAAAATCCTAAGAAATTACCTGCCACTATGTGTGTTTCACATCGAACATGCAAGGGCCTTTGCACCGGCCGGGAATTACCCGTGCTCACTCCCAAGACACAGCAAACCAACACAAATAGTAGGCTGGATGAAGTTACATGGCTGCTAACCAGCCAAAATAAAAAGGCTCGCAGAGCCTCCAAGTTTACCTGGCATACTTGGCACCACTACTGTATCCTGGTAAGGCTGGGCTCACAAGAACACCACCCCCATCAAACTTCTACACGAGAGACTTCTGATAGCACAGACGGCCCATCCCTGGATTCGAAGGTCTGCAACGACAGATGACTCCCGGTGGTTGCTCGCCAAAACAAGTTCATGCTTTGATTGTTTCTGCCGGAAAAATTCACCCATGTTTTCCAGGCTGTGGCCAGCCCTGGAGTCTTAGAAACGCGTAGGGACAAGACTGTGCAGGGGTGAACCAGCTTGATCCTCTGACGCGCGAAACCCTTTGTCACCTTACATGCGGGCATCGTACGCGTGCACCGGCATCGTGTTCTGGTCCGACTGGACAACCTCTTGGAACTCCTGCATGCAGGAGAGCCATAGCAAGAGACGTGGGCACGAATACGGATTTATTATCTTAACAGTAAGATAGTAGAAGGGGAGAATGCATAGATTAGTGAATCAAATCGACACGCGGTGCTGTTGAAAAGCCACAAAGCATTTACCCTCATGATGGCTATGGGAAAGAGTGCAGCATTTCTCACTGTCAACTTACCCAATAGGTGGTCTCCGACCACCTATTGCCATACACCCACCTGGAAGCAGATGACGGTGTCCTTGTCCTAATCTCTCAGTCCCAATAGCAAATCGCTCGCATCGTCCAAACTTTTTTTATCTTACTTCACTCCATCCCATTTGTATCTTAAAATCCCACACCCAAGTGAGTCGTCGTCGTCGTCGTCATCGTCGTCATCGTCGTCGTCGTCGTCGTCGTCGTCGTCGTCGTCGTCGTCGTCGTCGTCGTCGTCGTCGTCGTCGTCATCGTCGTCGTCGTCGTCGTCGTTGTCATAGTAGTAGTAGTAGTAGTAGTAGTAGTAGTAGTGGTAGTAGTAGTGGTAGTAGTGGTTGTAGTAGTGGTAGTAGTAGTGGTAGTAGTAGTGGTAGTAGTAGTGGTAGTAGTAGTGGTAGTAGTAGTGGTAGTAGTAGTAGTAGTAGTAGTGGTAGTGGTAGTAGTAGTAGTGGTAGTAGTAGTGGTAGCAGTAGTGGTAGCAGTAGTGGTAGTAGTAGTGGTAGTAGTGGTAGTCGTAGTGGTAGTCGTAGTGGTAGTAGTAGTGGTAGTAGTAGTGGTAGTAGTAGTAGTAGTAGTAGTAGTAGTAGTAGTAGTAGTAGTAGTAGTAGTAGTAGTAGTAGTAGTAGTAGTAGTAGTAGTAGTAGCAGTAGTAGTAGTAGTAGTAGTAGTAGTAGTAGTAGTAGTAGTAGTAGTAGTAGTAGTAGTAGTAGTAGTAGTTGGCTACAAATGAGATACTAAATTCATTACGGTGGCGAATCTGGCCACCCACCTGGAACGAGATACCCCCATCCTTGTCCTTGTCTGCCTCGTTGATGACCGAGAGCACCACGTTGCGGTAGTGCTGGCTCGTGGCCGCCTCCCCCTTCTGCTCCTTTTGTGCGCGCATGTACGCGCTGATCTCCTCCGGGTTGATCACGCCGTCGCCGTCCTTGTCCAGCTCCACAAACATCTTGTGCATGTACTTCTCCCAACGGCCGCTCTTCTGGACCACCTTCCAGGGGAAGAGCGTCGTGATGAACTCGCTATAATTGACGCGGCCGTCACCGTCCAGGTCCATCTGGGGATGAGAGGGCAAAGGGGGGGATAGGGAAAGGGGCGAAAAAGGTCAGATACTCAGGTCCATCTGGTGCCCGTCTGATTAATGTTCATGAATTAATCTGGTGCTCGTCACACACAGGGATGAAAAGCGTGAGCACTTCACACTGAGGGGTTGCACCCTTGATGGGTTGGGAGGTAATGTCGGTGTCCACTTTGCCGAGCGGACGCCGGGGGAAAGAGGAAGCACTGAAAGATAACGATGGGAAAGGGACACAAGAGGAACAAAGAGAAGGAAAAGAAACAAGTAAGGACACACACAAGCTTTGCAGGTGCACATCACCCAGAGAAGCACCGAGTGTGCCACGTACACAACGGGACAGAAAGGGAAAAAATCGCGAACATGTACATCAAGGGAGGATGGGACAGGGGACAGAAAAACAGGGACAGAAAACCTGGGGGCGGGCGTGAGCAAGACAGGATGGGCATCGAAATTACACAATGACGCCGGACATTCCCCAGTTTTACTCAAATCCCCAACTTGTCTTTCCATGACCTTCCTTATAGCTGTGACATACGCACCTCTGCCTGCCACAGCCCTTCATGTCACCCGCAATCCTCAACTGTCCATTCTGCAGCCCTCGCTAGTAAGGCGGCTTTGCAACCGATCTTGTAAAACTGCCCAGCCCACCACTTTTTACTTTTATGGTTCTTCTTTTGTTTTTTTTTCAAGAGGGGGCGGGGGCCGGGGGGGTGGGGGGGGGAGGCTGTACTTACGTTATAGACAAACCACTCCCCCCCAACCCCTGCCGCGGCTCATCCTCGTAACCTATCCCTTCGCAAGGCAAAAGGCAACCACTTTCTTGACCTATCTCAATCCCCACCAAGGACCAAACATACAGCCCTTCGGGAGAACATCCAGGCCTCCCTCCCTATACTACGGCTTCGCAAGGCAACCCCTTTTTAATTAAAGTCCTATTTAATTAGTTATCTTAAGTTGTAGGACTTACCTCCTTCTGCAGCTGGACGACCTCCTTGTCGGTGAGCTTGAAGCCCTTCTTGTTGAGGCCCTCGACAAACTCCTTGAGATCGATGTACCCGTCGTGGTTGGTGTCCACCTCATGGAACATGTCGCGCAGCTCCATCACGTACTGGTCGTCCGTCTCCGCAAGCTTCTGCTCACACACGTGGCGGGATGGGAGGGGGCGGAACGGGATGGGAGAGGCATGGCACATTGAGGCATGGCATGGGAGGGTGAGGCATGGGAGGACTTGGCATGGCACGGCATGGTATTCATACAGTCATTCATTCATTAATGCCTCTATTGGGACATTGACAGCATGGCATGGTACGGCATCACACCAGAAGATATGGCATGGGATGGGACAACATGGATTACAAAAGTGAGGCTTCAGGAAGTTGATTTCCGGGCGGTAATGCATCAAGGAAGTTGCGCATTAAGGGAAAATGTGTGTGTGGAAGAATGTCTGTGTGTGTGGTGTGCGCACGCGCGTGTGTTTGTAGGTGCCCGCATGCAAGCATGACAGACAGAAACCGGAGGTGGGAAATGGGAGAGGGTGTTGGGTGTATTGCATAGGCATGTATGACAAGGGGGGGGGGGGGGGATAGTAATAACAATAGGCATGTATGACAAGGGGGGGGGGGGAGGGGATAGTAATAACAATAGGCATGTATGACAAGGGGGAGGGGGGGATAGTAATAACAATAGGCATGTATGACAAGGGGGAGGGGGGGATAGTGATAACAATAGGCATGTATGACAAGGGGGGGGGGGGGGGATAGTAATAACAACAATAATAATTTTACTTCTAACAACGATGATAATAACAGCAACAACAATGATCGTTTTCTCTGTAAATAGGCTCATTAACGCATGCGGGAAAAATAGCGCCGGTATGTCTTTGCCTACGATGTGGAAGGCTGTCTGCGACATGGGTTGACTAATCCGATTTTTTGAACGGGTTTCAAGCTCGCCTAATTCTCCTTGAAAGACCCGGTTGTTTATAAGTGTCGGCAAATATTGTTGAGTGGTCCGGAAAATTAATAGTAGGCTTTATACGATTTGCTAGCAAAGATTCGGAAAGGGTTGCTAACGGTGCACCAGCGATTATGCTAGGGACCTGTGGGTCGGCTGGTTGCCTAACGAATCTGAATGAACACGTAAATAAATATTAGATATTGGACTCGGGCCGACCCAAAAGATCGATGAGCGAGATTTGCGGCTGTTAGTAGCAGGTTGGTGTAGGATGATGTCAGCCTGTGTGTCGGCGGACCATGCCTTAAGCAAGCTAGGCAGACAATGATCCGCAATTGTTTCTTTCCCTCCCTCCCACCCTGGAGGCTTCTTGCTTCCGTGTGCGGACTGAGAAACCTTGAGGCCACTATAACTGCTGCATTTGTGGCAGGGCTCCGCTGTTTGCATCAATCCAATTCTGGTCCTCTTGGGAGCTTAGTGACCTTATTAATAACCATTATAACAACAAAACTTGGCAGGGGTGCTGTTAGTACTAGTTTTACTAGTAGAAGAGGACGCTGCACTTGCAGAAGAAAGCTGCAGCGACGACTGCTGTCACGATGCTATAAAGTGCTTGACCTTGTAGCGGCAGTTTAACGGTAGCACAACGCCGCACCTGCGCGAAGAGCTGCAGCGACGACTGCTTGGCGGCCGTGTACGTGGAGAACTGCTGCAGCCGCTGCACGACGTTGCCCTCGATGCGATCCTCACTGGCGTCGCCACCCTCGGAGACCCACGGATGCTCGAGTGCCTGCAACGCGGTCGGCCGCGCCTTGGGGTTGCGGTTGAGCAGCTGCCGCAGTAGGTCCTTGGCCGACGCGCTGATGTGGGGCCACGGATCGCTCGTGACATCGTACTTGCCCTGCGCAGGCGCGGGGAACGGGGGAGGGACAGGAGGGAAAGGAGGGAAAGGAGGGAAAGGAGGGAAAGGAGGGAAAGGAGGGAAAGGAGGGAAAGGAGGGAAAGGAGGGAAAGGTGGAAAAGATGGGGAAAGGAGGGAAAGAAGGAAAAGATGGGGAAAGGAGGAAGGAGGGATTAAAGGAGGTGTGTTCGGCTTACGGTAAGTGGTGTGAGGCGGCATGCGTGCATCCGGGTATCTGTATCATGCGGCATGTCGCCCGCATCACGCGATATGTCCTACACTTGCACTCTTCCAGTCGTCTGTCTGTCCTGTAGCTGTGCCGTTTGTTCCCTGATCCCTGTTTGTATCCATTACCCCTTCATCCTTATTTTTACCGATTGTTCCCTGATCCCTGTTTGTACGGATTGTTCCCTAAACCCTATTTGTACCGATTACCCCTTAATGCCTGTTTGCTATCCAAGGGACCACATCATTCCCATGCATCCAGCATCTCACCCGCGCCATCACACCACACACACAACCTGTCACAGCTCACCTGCAGGATCTTGCGGAAGATCACCACGAGCGACGACGCGCCCGAGTCGTCCCGGAACGGGAGCTTGCCGCTCAGCAGCTGGTACATGATGACGCCGACCGACCAGAGGTCTGCCGAGGGGCCATACGCGTGCCGCACGACCTCGGGCGCCATGTAGTACGGGGTCCCCGACGTCTCCGTGAGCACCTGGCCCGGCTGGTAGAAGCAGGCGAGGCCAAAGTCGATGGCCTTCATGGGCGCGTCTGGGTCGTCGTTGAGGAAGAGGAAGTTGTCCGGCTTGAGGTCGCGGTGGATGATCCCCGCCGCGTGGCACGCGGCAACCATCTTCAGGATGGAGCGGATCACCTGGCAGGGGGGAGGGGAGAGGGGGGGAGGGGGAGAGGAACGAAGGGTGTGTGTGGGGGGGGGGGGGCGAGAGGGGGCAGATGAAAGGGGGACGTGAGGCGAGGGGACAGAGGGGGAAGGGGGACTACGCAAAAGGCTCCGGGCGCAAAACGGACAAGGTCACAGGCAAACACGGCGCAAGCACAGGGGGAAAGGGGTTGAGGCTTGTTTGTCACCGCTTGAGGTTCACGAACATGCAACGGCATGACCGGAGAGCATGTCAAAGAGACAACCAGTGCAGGCCAGAAATCTGGAGAACCTGGACCATGGTAGCTGGAGCATGCTGGTCACTCGAGCATATATTTGTCTTGCTGGGAAGGTGGCAGGTAATGTTGGGGTAGCACCAAGTTGACAAGCACGGCAGTATACCAAGTATAGCCATGACCAGGGTATCACAAAATCTGATTAGTACTCTGGGCCAACGAAGAGGGTCAATGCGTTCTGGCACTCCGGGCCCGCACCTCCATCCTATCCATCAAGCGACAGAGCACAATGCAAATGCAAGGCATACCTTCCTAGCCGTCCTATTAGCCCTTCGCGTTATTTTCGTACATCAGTTTCATGAGCCCAAATATCATTTGAAATCGTTCACATGTTAGTGTAGAATTCTTTCACAAATCACTCACATGAGGTGGCTAACTCTTGATATTATCTATGAATTGTATGGATTGTATCTGACACGTGGTCATGCTATTTTTAAGGCCTAATTGTGCCATTACTTGGCGGCGGCTTTCATCGGTCTACTTCTCGCCCATGCCTTGTTACCGACCCGTGCACCTGCCTACCATGCACCTATCTACCAACCAACTAATGTGCACACGGCTTGCGCATGTCTACCATTCTAACCCCATCCATGATTCCAACTTCATCTCCTTCTTGATGTCATCGAGTCTTAATGTCTTCAGTGATTCTACATTTCAATATTTATTCCTTTCTTACATTTCTTATTTACTCATTTCCATTCAAGTCTTACCTTGGCTGCTGTCTTCTCTGTGTAGTTCTCGCGTGTGAGCCGCTGGTAGAGCTCGCCCCCCTTGCAGTACTCAAGCACCAGCATCACGTTGCGGTCGTCCTCAAACGTGTCGTAGCAGTTGATCACGTTCAGCGCCTGCAGTCGGGGGCCGTCGGCAGAAAATAGGGTTGCAGGGCGGAGACATGGCAACACAATGGACCTCGGTGCAAGGGGTTACGCGGCGCAAGAGGTTACTCGTAGGACGCAGGGACGATGTAAACATCAACCAACACTTGCAATGGCACCTGGAAACAACGACAACGCCTGCGGGCGGGTACTGCAAAGACGTTTTGGTTGCTTTGGGATAGGCTGAAAACTTGCGTTCGCATCTCATCTACGCCATACAACCATCAGGTGGTGAGAAGAACACAAACTAGAACAATTCATCACGGTGGCTGAGAAACGATTCCAATTGAGAGGCACACTAGTGTGCCAATTTTTTGAGCAAGAGAGCAACTCGGGAAGCAGAGAGCGTAACTGTTGGGCAAGGTAGACCCTGGCTAATGGTAATACCGTGGTCGGGGGGGGGGGGGGGGGGGCATTGAGCTTTCACAAATCCATATGCGGCTGGGGGGGCGTATCCGGCCCGGGAAAATTAGCAGAGGTTACTAGATCTAATTGTACAACCTGGGCCTAACCAGCGAAAATGGCTGACGGCGGAGCTCAGATCTTTTGCGTCTGAGCCCCAAATTCAGTCCGATCACTTGCATTCGATGCGCATTTTAAAGACGCACTCGCTCGTATAATCGGTTGCTGCTGAAACGCAGTATCGAAAAAGTTACTGCACGTGACAAGCAACTATAACGACTCCAAAAGCCAAACGAGGTTTGGGAAAGGAGCTTTCCGGCTCCAAGCCCAACCCACTTGCCATCGTCCTTTCCCAGCAGCCTGGGCTCGCCAACCCATCGCCAAGACTGCTGCCATGGCAGCCATGCCTAGAATGTTTGCCTAGCTGTGCCACCATACCTAGTCATGTGCACCGCTAACACACGGTACACAACCAGCCATAGCCTTATCTTAGCCCTTGTACAGCCACGCTCCGTCCTGGCTATGATCAGATTACTTGCCCACGCTCCTTGTTATGATATGCCCACATGGGTCTTATTGCACCCACAGAACTTGCTGGATCGTCTACCGTGTCCGTCTGTCCGATTGCAGCTGTGGCATGCCTCTGGCATGAAGGAGACAGGGGGTCTCTGCCCTTTCTTCCTGTTGTGCACATACAGGGATTAAAAGCACTTCGGAGCTCCGTGACTCCCCAACGGGAGCACGAGTTTAATTAATTAATTAATTTAAAAAAACCCGCCATGTGCTAGATGTGCGAGCAACATTCATTTTCCAGGCATATAATAGTACTCCAATTCACCGTAGTCCTCCAGAGTGGCGATGTTGTAAGACTGAATGGAGCAGGCATCATGAAGAAAGCGCACTACAACCAGATTGCTGAGCTTGCATACTACACATGGTGATTTGATGACCACATCCACCTTGCCGAGCCGCTAAAATGGCCTCATGCACAGTGACATGTTGAACGATGGAGCACACTCACCTTGCTGAGCCGCTTCATGATCTCCACCTCCTGCTTGAGCTCGTCGACCAGCCCCTCCTCCATGAGCGACTTCTTGGGGATAATCTTGACCGCCACCTCCTCGCCCGACGTCCGCATGCGCGCGAGGCGCACAACGCCGAACGAGCCGTGGCCAAGCTGGCGGCCGTACTGCTCGGGGCAGCATAAGAGGAAGTGCAAAAAGGGGAGGCAGCATATGAGGAAGTGCAAAAGGGGGAGGCAGCATAAGAGGAAGTGAAAAGAAGGGAGGCAGCATAAGAGGAAGTGCAAAGAGGGGAGGCAGCATGAGCGGAAGCATAAAGAAGGGGAGGAAGCATACATAGTGTCATAATAGACACATGCGAAAGAGGGCAACTGCACTCCAGAACAAGCGATGCGAGGGATTTGGGAGGAAGCAGAAGAAAAAAGGGCACGAGGTGGGTTGGGTCGGGTCGGGTCGGGTGGGGTCGTGTCGGGTTGGGTCGGGTTGGGTAGAAGAGGTGGGTGTAAAAGAGAATGGAATGGAGAGGGAAGGATCCTGACATGCTCAGTGTGTGGCCCCCATGTTCAAGCATTAAAAAAGCTAATGCATCGAAAAAGTAACTGTATTTTCCAGCATGGTGTTGTCTGCCTATGCACGATGTTGTCAGAATGATGTTGCCAGCATGGCAATCCTACGGCTTCCAAGGCAAAACCTGTCGTGAACAGAATTGCGAAAATGTTGTCTGTAAAAATGTGATGCAGCCACCAATTGCTGCCACCCACAGGAAGGAGGCAAACCTCGAGCCATGCCCTAAATGCCTACGAAAAACAGGGCGAAGCAAGAGGCAACCCTGCCAGCCTATGAAAATCTAAGCAAATGCTGATTATTCCCCACTTTTCCAGCATGTATGCGAGTAACCAGACTGATGCATACTAGGGTGGCAGTCGAAGGGAAGTGATTGCGAACTCGAACAACCCCTTCTGACATTGTGACCAGTGTTTTTGCTAAGAGCTTTGAGGCTACGGCCGCAGTGGTGTTTTTGCTTAGAGTTTTGAGGCTGCGGCCGCAGTGGCCTCAGCCACCAAAATGCCGCAGCCACAATGACCTTGGCCACAAATTTCCCGCGGACGCATTTTGTCACAAGCACGCCCATCAGGCCACCACTGACTACTTAACCCTCCTCCAGAGAAGCACATTTCCGCCAGTACAAACATTCAGCTGAGTCAGGTTCCATGACACCTGACTGACCACTGACCCGAAAAGTAGTGACACACGCGGCCACCCTTGCAGCCACAATATGCCCTATCAACGATGAAGATGTCGTGGCCTCAGCCACAAAATGCCCTCGGCCACGTGTGGCCTTGGCCATGACAAGCCCGTGGCCATGTGTGGCCGCGCGCGGCCCGTTAGCAAAAACACCGACATCGTCACCAACGTAAATAATTTTCACAATGTTGTGAGCTTACAGTGTACCAGCTACAGGAATTTTGACACGATTCATAATGACCATGGGCTGGCAAACACACGCATGACAGCTCAACGCATTCTACAACTGCGAGCAGGAAGGTGCGAGCACTGCTAGGCAGACAAGTAGGAAATGCTTATTTTTAGGCCAATACAAACAAATGCACTCGGCCCGCACAGCAATGATAAGAAATTTTTTTGCTGTAACTTTAGTCACGCAATACTTCCACATGCCAGCATGTGCACTCCTTTCTAGAGGAGTTCTGGATTTAAATTTGTAATCACGGCTGGGGGCAGAAGCAAAGCCTACAACTGACGCGAGAAGCCGTGCAGCATTGGTACTGAATAGATTGACAGCAGTGAGAGGAAACTAGACACGGTCATGCTGATTGAGGGCATGACATGCTTACGCAACACCAGAAGGCAGGATCTTTTTCAAGTTGCAAACGGCATGGTGCGGCAGAGGGCTTAATAGCCACTCCACTCAGTTCCATCAGCGCCGGCCAGGTGTCTTAAAACAGCATTGTCTCACCTCGTAGTGAGCGTCAAAGTCGCGGGCCCAGCCAATCTTAATATCCGAGGGATGAAGGGGAGGATGACTGGGGGCATCTGCACGTTTCGCAGGTTCCGGAGCAGGAGGACCCGGTTTGGTCGGTTGTGGAGCTTCCGGTGCTGGTGCTGGCGCTGCAGGCTTGACAGGAGGCTCTTGCCTTGGCGTTTGAGGCTTGCTGGAACAGCACCCCATCGTGTAAACTATTGAATGTCCTTTGAAACTGGAAAAGGTCCTGCGTGCGTCAAGGCAAATTTAAGCCGCTAGGCGACACCGTGACTTTCAACTAGGATAATCTGCATGCGACTGAAGACGGCTGAAACCCTCCACCGAATCTACACGACCGGGGCAATGCACCGCAGTCCATATCCAATAGTCCCGGCAGCGCAATCTTGGCTAGTTCGCTTCAACTCCCGCTGACAGCAAGCTTCCATTTATGTCACCGTAAGGAAGAGGGCGCGCATGGCTAGGCTCGCCTTCCTAGCTGTAACCTACTGTAGAGATCAAGAAACGTTCCCAACGATCGAACGTTGGGAAGATACGGGGTCGCATGTGGGCTCATGTGGGCTACGGTATACACGGTGTACCTGTGTGCTGTCGGAGTGTCGGTCCACATGTCATCGGTCCCTGCCACACAAGGCAGCGCAGTGAGCGCACGCACGGGCGGGCTGCGCAGTTGAAAGGATTGTTGTTTCAGTGTTGTTTCTGTCGGTCTGGCAGCTCGGCTGCTCCTGTACGTACTTAAGTACTACGTTGTTGTTGTTTTGTTGTTGTTGGGTCCCACGCCGCAATCAGCTGTACAGAATTCGTACTACGTATGTACGAAGATCTGCAGAGACAGCCTACAGGACCAAGCACGTGGCTTCGTGCGCACAAGCAACGGAGACGGGCTGATCGGCATCTAGTTTGGGGAGGTTATGTAGTTCTAAGTTAGTTAGTTATCAGTTGTATCCATATAGTCTCAAAAAAAAAAATCTTATACACGGTGGTTGCAGGTTGGGAATAGGGATCCTGGAATCCACGCCATTAATTGGGGAGGTGGGTGTTGACTACAGTAGAGAAGGTGGGAACTGGGAACCAACATTCCAACAGCAACTACTACAGTCATTCACGCCTTAAGTTGGGTTCGTGGTTTTTGAGGGCCGGGGTCGACCCAACAACTTCAGGCGTGAACCCAACAACTTCAGGCGTGAATGACTCTACTGAATTCTACTAATTTGAACTAAAGATACTAAAAAATACTATTCTGAACTAGTTTGAACTTAGAACGCCGGAATTCAATTCGACCCAACTTAAGGCGTGAACCCAACTTAAGCCAACCCAACTTAAGGCGTGAATGACTGTACTACATAGAACTGTACTGAGAATAATTAATTAGAAGGGCTTTATCCTGGCTTATGATAAACAAGTAGACCCGGCGGGGGCCAAGCCCCCAACTATTTTGGACTCCACAACTAATGGAGAATCCTATTCAAGCCCGGCTGCGCAGAGTCTAAATTCCCGTGGCCCGGTGCCTGTGGCCCAGTCGGCCCGTCGGTGGCCCGGCCGGCGCGGCGCCCGTGGCCTGGTACTGGTTAGTGGCCCGGTGGCTACTGGCTAGTGCGAGTTGTGGCCCGTTGAAATTTTTTTTTCGGGGAAATGGGTATATTTTATTAGCCAATTATGGACCAAAGAGGTGAGAGGGGAAATGAGTATCAGCGAATCCTAATGAAGGTGGGCACACACACGTGTGGCGGTGACAGGTGAACGGAAAGGCTAATAGGGCGTGTTATTAGACCAGGGAAGCCATTGGACCTGAGTGATGTCGCCATGAGGCATACTGGTGAATACCTGATTACGGCCCAGTAGATCATGAAAAAGCTGGAGCGGGTTGGGCTTGTCGTTATTGGGCCCTGGGTCCCACACCCTGTGTTGTTCCGGCCTGAGCTAACAGCCAGTAGCGGCGCATACACCCCTCGCATTGGTAGTTTTAATTCAGTTCAGCCAAAAGGCCCTTCGGAATTAGACATTAGCGTTTTATTGGTTGAAAGTGCTACTGTGTCCGCCCAATTAATTAATTATTAGTTTGTTTGTTTGGTTACCGAACAACCGTTGAACTGGCTGCGAAATTTAATAATTCTTTGTTTGTTGACTTTGTTATGTATAACCCAGCCGGATGCACTGCTCTTACGGCTAGGAAAAGCACATTTTTCAGCCAGAGATTTAATATTTCTTTGTTTGTTAGCGAGAAAGCTGCACACGTGACAGGAAAATAATATTTATTTACACTTTCTTTGTTTGTTTGGTAGCTTCGAAAACTACAGTTCACTACACTCGGGAATTAGTTAATTAAAATTCTTTTGTTTTATTTATCGCTTGCAGCTGGCCGGCGCCCAGCCTCATAATTATTTAATATACTTACCAATGCGAGGGGTGTAGCCGCATTCCATAGGTATATAAAGCGCCGGACTACGCCGCCGCGGGTATACTCCTCGCGGACCTTAAAGACTGTCTCGTTGCGTATGGTCCAGATCGCGTATAGCATAGTAGTGCGTAGCCATATCCATTCTATTCTGGTAGGAATGTGTGCACCCATCCATCCATCCATCGGGGTTAATGCTCCGTGACTCCCCAACGGGAGCACGAGTCTAATTAATTAATTAATTAATATCCATTCTGCTTGCTTGGGAAACTGGCCCGTTGAAATTCCTTTCGTCCCTCCGTCTGAAATTTTTTCCCCGTGGCTAGTTGCCCGTGGCCCGTGGCTACTGGCTTCGCTGCGGTCCGGATAGGAATTAGTACGGTGCTCGCTGCGCTCGCTGGGCGCTTCGCGCGTACTGTATCTGCGATATCTGCGATTCTTCCGTCAACCTCCGAGTACCCCCTAATGGCTGATTTTTGTACCACGATTTTCTACCTAATTTTGCAACCAACGGTCACGAAGCTCGCTTTATATAGGGGAAAGGACAAGTAGACCCGGTAGGGGCCAAGCCCCTACTATTCGAGACTTTATTCAAGTCCCCTACTATTAATTAATTCATATAGACGCGTAACTGCGTCCCCTACTATACAATCCTCATTCTCCCTGTACGTTGATTGGGGGAGATGGGACAGGGGCCTTGGCTTGGGTGGTCGGGCTCCTATGCCTTGGCTACTTGGTTGGTTGGGTTTGTGCAGTCTAGGGGCTAGTCTAGGGGTGCTCCGTGACTCCCCAACGGGAGCACGAGTTTAATTAACTAATTAATTAATAGGGCAACTTTGGCAGCTGAACAACCCGTGAATGATGCGAGTCACCAAGACAGCCACGGCCATGGGCACATGGTTTATCAAGGAGACAACATCAAGGAGACAACATGTGCATGATCAGAACAGGTATTTCATTTATACAATAATTACTTAATCAGAGCACAGCCAAGGCCGAGGGTTTGCTTCATGGTCAGTGGGTGGCTGCTTGGTCAGTATGGTAAACTCATGCTCGGTCAGTGGATGGAACGTATGCTTGGTCAGTGGGTGGAACGTGTGCTTGGTCAGTGGGTGGAACGTGTGCTTGGTCAGTGGGTGGAACGTGTGTTTGGTCAGTGGGTGGAACGTGTGTTTGGTCAGTGGGTGGCAGGTGTGCTTGGTCAGTACGTGGAACCCTCGCTGCGCTCGCTGGGCGCTTCGCGCGTACTGTATCTGCGATATCTGCGATTCTTCCGTCAACCTCCGAGTACCCCCTAATGGCTGATTTTTGTACCACGATTTTCTACCTAATTTTGCAACCAACGGTCACGAAGCTCGCTTTATATAGGGGAAAGGACAAGTAGACCCGGTAGGGGCCAAGCCCCTACTATTCGAGACTTTATTCAAGTCCCCTACTATTAATTAATTCATATAGACGCGTAACTGCGTCCCCTACTATACAATCCTCATTCTCCCTGTACGTTGATTGGGGGAGATGGGACAGGGGCCTTGGCTTGGGTGGTCGGGCTCCTATGCCTTGGCTACTTGGTTGGTTGGGTTTGTGCAGTCTAGGGGCTAGTCTAGGGGTGCTCCGTGACTCCCCAACGGGAGCACGAGTTTAATTAACTAATTAATTAATAGGGCAACTTTGGCAGCTGAACAACCCGTGAATGATGCGAGTCACCAAGACAGCCACGGCCATGGGCACATGGTTTATCAAGGAGACAACATCAAGGAGACAACATGTGCATGATCAGAACAGGTATTTCATTTATACAATAATTACTTAATCAGAGCACAGCCAAGGCCGAGGGTTTGCTTCATGGTCAGTGGGTGGCTGCTTGGTCAGTATGGTAAACTCATGCTCGGTCAGTGGATGGAACGTATGCTTGGTCAGTGGGTGGAACGTGTGCTTGGTCAGTGGGTGGAACGTGTGCTTGG
Organism: Mesostigma viride; assembly: GCA_009746045.1. NCBI lineage: Eukaryota > Viridiplantae > Streptophyta > Mesostigmatophyceae > Mesostigmatales > Mesostigmataceae > Mesostigma > Mesostigma viride. The sequence continues at coordinate 2,484,316 of RPFO01000167.1, read as the reverse complement.
TCAGTGGGTGGAACGTGTGTTTGGTCAGTGGGTGGAACGTGTGTTTGGTCAGTGGGTGGCAGGTGTGCTTGGTCAGTACGTGGAACCCGTGCTTGCATGGTCAGTGAGATGAACGTGTGCCAGTATGGGGAACCCGTGCTCGGTCAGTGGGATGAACACGTGCTTGGTCAGTGGGTGGAACGTGTGCTTGGTCAGTGGGTGGAACGTGTGCCAGTATGGGGAACCCGTGCTCGGTCAGTGGGATGAACACGTGCTTGGTCAGTGGATGGAACGTATGCTTGGTCAGTGGGTGGAACGTGTGCTTGGTCAGTGGGTGGAACGTGTGCTTGGTCAGTGGGTGGAACGTGTGTTTGGTCAGTGGGTGGAACGTGTGCTTGGTCAGTGGGTGGGACGTGTGCTTGGTCAGTGGGTGGAACTTGTGCTTGGTCAGTATGGGGAACCCGTGCGTGGTCAGTGGGATGAACACGTGCTTGGTCAGTGGATGGAACGTATGCTTGGTCAGTGGGTGGAACGTGTGCTTGGTCAGTGGGTGGAACGTGTGCTTGGTCAGTGGGTGGAACGTGTGTTTGCATGGTCAGTGGGTGGAACGTGTGCGTGGTCAGTGGGTGGAACGTGCACTTGGTCAGTGAGTGGAACGTGTGCTTGGTCAGTGGGTGGAACGTGTGCTTGGTCAGTGGGTGGGACGTGTGCTTGGTCAGTGGGTGAAACGTGTGCTTGGTCAGTGGGTGGCACGTGTGCTTGGTCAGTATGGAGAACCCGTGCTTGCATGATCAGTGGGTGAAACGTGTGCTTGGTCAGTGGGTGGAAGGTGTGCTTGGTCAGTGGGTGGAAGGTGTGCGTGGTCAGTGGGTGGAACGTGCACTTGGTCAGTGGGTGGAACGTGTGCTTGGTCAGTGGGTGGCACGTGTGCTTGGTCAGTATGGGGAACCCGTGCTTGCATGGTCAGTGGGCTGAACGTGTGCTTGGTCAGTAGGTGGAACATGCACTTGGTCAGTGGGTGGCACGTGTGCTTGGTCAGTGGGTGGAACGTGTGCTTGGTCAGTATGGGGAACCCGTGCGTGGTCAGTTGGCTGAAAGTGTGCTTGGTCAACAGTGTGGGTGGGAGGATTACCATTCAAATGATAGCTCTTAAAGACATGACAAAGGCAGAGACACCATCTCCTTTAATGCATTAATCTAGTGATTCATCAGTAATGCCAAAAATGCCCAGTAAAGGTCCCTTTCATGAAAAGGAACAAATCAAATTCGAGCTCAAAATACAAAGGTTTTTTCCCCGGCCGTTTGCTTGGGCTTGACGCTCAGGATACCACGCCGTGTGTATGCCATCCCCCGCAGGCAGAATACCTGCTTTTAAAGCAACAGCCCACGCAGATGCAGCAAAAACAGGAACACTTCCCGTGGCTGACCGAAACACAATGGAAGAATAATGCGTGAGTGCAGGAAAAGGAATGGAAAGGCATTCGCCGGCATGTGTCCCCGAACGAAATACAGCAACAAAGAGCGGGAGGCATACCTGCCATGCGGGAAGTGACTCAACGAATGTTGTTGCCGAGGAAAATGGGCCTCCTTTCCCGCTGATGATGGAAACACAAAGCAAACAGACGGGCTCGAAGCATAGGAATGCATGAAACATGAAACGACGTTCCAAAGCGTCCGAAATCGAAATAAAACAAAACCGAGCGCAAAAGACGGTGGAATATGTGCATGGCGGGACAGTGCTGCTATGGAACCGCCCGATAGGCAAACTGCCTCTCCCTATCCGCTCGAAAGAGACCGACTGGAAGCCAAAATGCTTATGTGACACCGTTCCAAAGCCCAGCAAACAACAAACGCAGCTTACCCAGGCGTCAGAACGGGTGCCACCTTCTTACCCCGACAGTCATCTTCCCCGCAATCTTTTCCAAGAGCTCGCGGCACCCACAGTCCAGTCGCTCCAAAGAACCGTCATGAAAGACGGCGTCATTGTACCCCGTTTCAAAGCGTCCAACAATGAAAACGTAGCTTGCCCAACAGTCACGACCTCCTGAACAGGCGGCTGTCGACAGCCATCCCGTCTTCCCGCGGCCATCATTTGAAATTTCATGCTGGGCCCCGATGCTGCACGCTGCTGAAGTGGTGGGCCGACCGCGCGCTGCTGGGCGCTGGGGTGGCTCTAGCCCGTGGCCCATGGCCCGTGGCCCGTGGCCCGTGGCCCGTGGCCCGTGGCCCATGGCCCGTCGGCGCTGGTTTCCTTCCGTCCCTCGCTGAAATTATTGCCCGTGCTCCTTCGCTGCGCTCCGGAGAGGAATCGTAAGCGGCCGTAGGTCTGAAATTCGTTGGCGTATCTTTTTCTAAGTAACGTGCTCCTTCGCTGCGCTCCGGAGAGGAATAGTAGAGTACGGTGCTCGCTTCGCTCGCGGCTCGCTGCGCTCGCTGTGCGCTTTTGCAGTACGGTGCTCGCTCGCTCCGCTCGCTCGCCGTACGGTGCTCGCTCGCTTCGCTCGCTCGCGGTAGGGTACTGTATCTGCGATTCTCCCGTCGACCTCCGGAGTACCCCCGAATGGCTGATTTTTGTACCACGATTTTCTACCTAATTATCGGCGGTACTCCCCCTAATTTTGCAACCAACGGTCACGAAGCTCGCTTTATATAGGGGAAAGGATTCGTGTCTATTGTCATTTCGGGGAAATGGGTTTAGGGTGAGGTATTCACTCAATTAGCTGCAGCAGTCTGCTGTTGTTGTTGTGTGTCCCCCGCCGCACATGGGCAGCTGCAGTATACTGAACGCAAAACCGGAACGACGAAACCGTACAAAGCAAATACGGTGGAATGTACAAAGCTGTACAGTACAAAGATTTTTCCGGCGATTTGCATGCCGAGGACGATAGAATAAGCTCGACCCCTACGATTTGGCCTGGTCTCGCAATTCCCAACTGTAGACGTGGCCAGCGATGGCAGCGATGATTTCCAGATTTTATCTTGATGTCATTATCTCGTAGCACGGCTGCCATTGCTTTAGTTCTGGGCGTCTTTTCCCGGCGCCCATAATCAGACTCACTAACTCTTCGCAATTTTTCCTTGCACCGGATTTTGGCCGGGATCATTACTCCATCGGGCAGCTAGTGGCGGTTATTACAAAATCCTGTCAAATTGAAGGCGTCCTTCTGGCGAGGTACGGTTGCGACGCTGACGGCGAGTTTCTATACGTCGGATAAAAGCGCGCATAGACGAAGCCGGCTTGCGAGCTCTTATTTACTTTCAGTCACTTTTTTGGCGCATTACCAGGAAAGGGTTGCTTTGTTTACTACTTGTCTGGTGGGCTGCCATGGCCTGCCAAGCGTGGCCAGCCCCTCGCGTGTCGTTCTGGATATGACGTTCCGTTTGTTCAAACGCTCTGTTTCCGCTTCCCAATCTCATGTCGCCTCTTAAGTAGCGCAGGCGGCCCTACATTGTATAATTTGACATAACAAGGACGTTCCACCGTTTGGGGGCATTTTACGCAGTCTCAACACGCCTATTTCTGGATTATTGTTTGGATCGAGTGCAAGCGGGAGGGGGGGGGGGGGGGGGTGCGAGGACAAACGTGACGTGCACCTGGACGTTGGATTGACGATGTGGCATTAAAATTTATATGAAACAATTCTTGGCTATTTATTTAGCCCTGTAGAGCGCTCGCGTGACCTTTTACTACAACGTTTGCTATACATCTCCCATTTACCCCCTACCTCTTCCCCCCATCGTAGCTCCTCCTGCTCATCGCTCCCCCATCGTCTGATGATTGTTTTCGTGGGGCATGCCAATGCCCAGATCATATATTTATTGCTGCCTCGTTGATATTATGCTGCCTCTTTGATTACTATTGCTGCCTCTTTGATACATCTGTGGCTTTTGCAGCGTAGTGTACCGCCCGTGTTCAATCAGCACCATGTTTGAGAATATGTGATGTAAGCAGCGCGGTGGTAATGACGCCTGCATGTCCCTGTGCAAGCATTCTCATGTTCTGCCAAACATGTTCGCTTCAAAATCTAGTTTTGTGAGCACATCCGACAAGTAACGTACCTTACTAGCAACGTACCTTACTAGTAACATGCACATCCTTGAAAGCAGCCCGGTGTACTATCAGTTCAGCAGTAGTGAAAAACTTTTTCCAAATGCTTGGATGTCAGGCTCGTGAAAAACCTGTGTCAGAGCTCCCTCCGATGCCATGTATAGCTTGGCAGGCAAGAATGGTGCGGTATACCGGCTGCCCACAGATATCAAGTCATCACTGTTACCCCATTCTTGCTATCCCCTAGCTCTTTATTAATTATTCCACTATTATCCCATTGACTTGATCCCGTCAGTTTCCCATTATTGCTATCCCAGTACATGGTCATTTCAGAAGAGTGCTCAACACAACTGATTCCATCATAACCATCACATAATCGTGCCATGACTATCCCACCCTATCATCTCCCCCACCGTCCCACCAAGATGCCAGCATTATCCCCTTGTCGGCGGTGTCCCTTGCTAGCGGTGTCCCACATCGCGTACAAACAACACTTTCCCAATCCAAAGGGGTTGTCTTGCGAAGCCGTAGCATGCTGTACTAGGCCCATCGGTCACTATACTGGTCACTACAAGGGGTTGCCTTGCGAAGCCGTAGCATGCTGTACTAGGCCCATCGGTCACTATACTGGTCACTACAAGGGGTTGCCTTGCGAAGCCGTAGCAGACTGTACTAGGCCCATCGGTCACTATACTGGTCACTACAAGGGGTTGCCTTGCGAAGCCGTAGCATGCTGTACTAGGCCCATCGGTCACTATACTGGTCACTACAAGGGGTTGCCTTGCGAAGCCGTAGCATGCTGTACTAGGCCCATCGGTCACTATACTGGTCAGTACAAGGGGTTGCCTTGCGAAGCCGTAGCAGACTGTACTAGGCCCATCGGTCACTATACTGGTCACTACAAGGGGTTGCCTTGCGAAGCCGTAGCATGCTGTACTAGGCCCATCGGTCACTATACTGGTCACTACAAGGGGTTGCCTTGCGAAGCCGTAGCAGACTGTCAGCCGCTAGAGACAGCTCCGTGGCCTTTGACCGACGTAGCCGAGAGCCATGAGAGTCTCACAGCAGCCTACCTATAGCTGTAGCCGTGACGCTCGCACAACTACTATTGTAAATTTCTTTTCTTTAATATACATATATACTTGGGGTTGCCTACGGATCAGGAGGCCCCTGTAGCCGCGGCATGTACGCTAGAGGTCTTAGTTCGAACCCTGTTGGAGCTGCGCAGAGATCTTAGCGTCTTTTGGCGTACCAGGCGTCAGCATGTTGTTTACCGTTTTTTTTTCAACTATGACACGATGTATTATATGCATGCTAATATGCTATACTAACTAAATTATTAATGTAGTATCCTTATTACTGGTGTATATCAACCCTCTTGCTATTCAATGGTCCTCTCGCTGGGACCGAACACGTCGTTTGCCAGCGCGGAAACTCGCCACCATTGTATTGATTTCCCAATCTTCGTTGCCCCCCTGTTGCATGCCCAATGCCTCCCCATCCTCCCATGACTCCCCAACGGGAGCACGAGTCTACTTAATGAATCCCCCATGACCCCCCCCCCCCCCCCCGTTCACCCTCCCCACTCCCACAGTCACAGTTTCATCCGCAGCCCTCCGTCCCCAGGAAGCCGCGAGCAGCTCCCCTCCCCTCCACCCATACAAGCTCCCCACAATCAGCACCATCGACAACCGTGACAGGTTCAGTAGTGCCCGTTCAACTACACCGAATAAATGGCCGCTGCCCATGCCCCTTGCTCATGGAGGGCTGATTCAGCCCTGACCCCGCACCACCGAAACACCCTTATCCCCCGTCGTCTCCAAGGTGCATCTGCCCCATCCCACCGGTGCACGAGACAACCTATCAGCCGTGCCTGCTCACTCAACCTTAGCCTAGCGGCCTTATCCCGGCAGCCGCACCCACTCCTTCCCCAGTCGCCTGCAACAAAAGGCCCTGGTTATAGACCCCTTCCAGCCAGTCCATGGATGCTGCAGGGGTCGACCATTCGCCCTGTCGCAGTAAGCGCTGGACCACATGGTTCAACACCACCGACCACAGCCGGGGCGAGGGAGGATGGCGCGGCCAAGCTGAGTCATGAAATGACAAAGAAGAACATCGGGAGGTCACCTGGGCAGGGCATGGCCGTCGAGATGCCGCCCATGGAGGGAGGAGTGACAGATGCTGGCATTGCAGTCGTAACCCCCATGGCCAGTACCCGCAGGGACTGCCTGTTGAAACTCGCACTCGGAACGGTGACGGTTGTTGGGGGCGGGGCCCTCGCGGGAGCACAGGTGGCATCTCCAGCGCTCGCTGCGCCTTTCTGCGAAGTGGCCGGCCCCGTGATCCCCCCCTGGGTGTACTCGGCACCCTGGAACGAGGACTTTCTGCCCAACCAGGTATGCGCGCCTGTTATACTGGGATCCAACCAGCTATCAATGAGGCAACCAGCGCAGGCCTTGACACTGTAGTATAGTGACCATTGTATCAATGAGGCAACTGGCGCAGGCCTGGTAGTCTGGAAACCAACCTCCAGTCTGATGTAATATGGGCTATGGGAAAAGATGCTATGGCCTTTTTGCCTCCTCTTTTTTACGATATAATCTGGGCTATGAGAAAAGATGCCATGCCCTTTTTGCCTCCTC
>RPFO01000167.1:2435147-2475147 GCA_009746045.1 Mesostigma viride | reverse complement strand
GGTATGGACCTGTCCTACTTTACTCTGGTTGATCGACCTGTCCTATACTGAGTTGGGGTATGGACCTGTCCTATAATAATCTGGGTGATCGACCTGGCTGGGTTATGGACCTGTTCTGTAGTAATCTGGGTGATATACCTGTTCTTGAAATCCCTTTTCTTTTTAAATAAGAAGACAGCATACCTGTTCTTGATCAGTACCCTCTTTTTCTTTATAGCTGGGGGACATGTGTGCTGTTCATGGTTTTATGTGAGACTACCTGATAAGGTGGTTCATATTACATGAATTGTTACAGGGGTTGGTCAACCTGTTCTTTTGTGCTGGCAGCATTCAGACTTGACAGTGAGTAGTCTGCACGTTCAGCTGATTTAACCCATGTCCCTTGCTTTCAAGGTACGTGGTCATGCGGTGCTGGCAGTAGCGGTGAGCCAGTTGATCTACACAACATCGGTTGCGGGCCTATGACAATCTAGGCAGGTAGGAGCTTTCTAAGCAGCTCCTACCTGCTCAGAAAACAGAAGTACCTTCTGTTTTAAGGGTCGGGCCTCGATGAGCCGAACGCTCTAACTGCTCATTGATGATGCCTGATTTATGGCATTATTCGGTGGTGCAGCCAGCATATGGGCGCAGTGTTGCATTCCCTTGCCAACTGGCCAGATACTTTTTCTCCTTGCTTACCCTGTATGTACAGTTGCCTTGCTGCGCCCGATGGCTCGCGATGTCTCCTTGCGGCTGTTGGATCCCAGGAGGTGCACATCGTGGCGCATGGATGGGGTGCGGTGCTGGCATTAGAGCACGCGCTGTCGCCCGCAGGCACCGGCATCGCCTCACTCACGCTGTCCAGGTGAGCTCACGTTCGAGAATCGAATGAGTCACGTTTAGCTCAAGTGGGTATTGTAGCACTCCCCTGGTCCAGATGAGCCGTGCCTCTGGAATAAACCACGCAGCGCACTGCCCAGCTATTTTACTCTCATCCGAAACCCTTGTGTCCCGCTTCGCTGGCCTCAACCTGCCTCTGGACTAAACCACGCAGCGCACTGCCCAGCTATTTTACTCTCATCCAAAACCCTTGTGTCCCGCTTCGCTGGCCTCAACCTGCCTCTGGACTAAACCACGCAGCGCACTGCCCAGCTACGCGGCCCTAATCTCGGAACGGAGGAAACGGTTGGCGTCCCTGCCACCGGACGTCTCCCGAATCCTCGCAGACGCCGACGATGACCCGTCCCTGCGCTCCACTCCTGCGTATGGGGCGGCCGACACCGCATACCAGACCGCTTTCTTCTGCCGCACGCTGCAAGGTAAGCTGACGTATGAAGCGACAAGACCGAGTGGATGATTCATGGAAGGATGTTTGAATGAGTCATGGGATGTATGGTGCAGGGTGCCAGGTGCGCTAGGGGTCATCGTTGCTCGATTGTGATGCGATAGAGGTCATGAATCGGGGGTTGGGTCGAACGATGATTGATCGGGTTCAACATCGCAAGTGTTTCTCGAGTTGGGCTTGAAGGGAGGGGGGGAGGGAGGGGGGGGGGGGCAGGCGACTGGGAGTGTCCTTCAGGCGTTGTAAGTTGTTTGGTTTATTAAGGTGCTTTCTGTCTGCCCCATTCTGCGAGGTAGCTGAAATAGTCAGCACGGACACTGGCAAAAGCATGGTCTAACGGACGGCGTTCTCTCTCTGCATGCTGCGAGATGGGCTTGATTTCGAAGCAGAGGGCTCTACCAACCCTAGGCTTACAAACCTGATGAGTGACTAGAGTGGGATGGCACGTGTATAATGACATGTATAATGCAATCGGCCGCTTTTCTCTGCCGCACATCGGGGTTGCTACGAGTCCTTTGTTGCGTGTCTTCTAAAAGGGGCCCATTCTTATTCTGAAAAAGGGGCCCATTCTTATTCTGAAGAAGGGGCCCATTCTTATTCTGAAAAAGGGGCCCATTCTTATTCGAAAAAGGGGCCCATTCTTATTCTGAAAAAGGGGCCCGTTCTTATTCTGAAAAAGGGGCCCATTCTTATTCTGAAAAAGGGCCCGCGCTAGGTATCGTCTGCAAGCTTTTTGTTTCTGCATGCTGCTGCAAGGTCATTTACAGGCGTGACGGTTCATCCAAGGTGGTACCAGTCAACCATTTGAATAAACATTTTTTGGGCGCGTGAGATCCGCAAATAGCCCCTGAGCATTGTGTTTTGGGGGCTGGCGGCATACTAGTGTGTAGTGTATATTGTATACAGTATGATTCCATGGTAAATACCCCATGCTGCTTGTTTCACTCAAACTTGGACAAAACATTCTTGTTCTTGATTTATGCTCCCCATGCCAATAGCACAATGTGCGTGCCACTGTCGCCCTTTCCCGCGCGCCACGGCCCAACACGACACTATGCCATGTATTGCACCTTGTAGTCCCCTATGCTAATAAGCCCCTTGACATGATCCCTGCGGCACCCGCCGCAGGCAGCACGAAGCTCGAGTGCCTGGTGCAGGCGGAGCAGTCACGGGGGGGAGATGTGTTCAACGCGCTGTGCGGGGGCAAGCGGTTCCAAGAGGCGGGCGACCTGAAGGGATGGGACGTGGGCCCTCGGCTGCAAGAATTAAACATCCCCACGCTGGTACGCACCCAACATTTTCCTAAACCAACCCCATAGCCCCATGACCGGCCGCTTTAGCTGTTTCAAGGGTCCATTGAGTGAACACATGCTCACAGTATGTGGAGCCTGTCCCAAGTTCCCATGCTATGTGGAGCCTCTCCCATACCCGCAGTCTGGCCCTCGTCTGGCAATTCAGCCCAGGCTCTAATTAAATGGGCTTAATTTCAAAAGATAAGTGGGCGCCTGTAGGCCGTACAAGCCTGCATTGTCAGAGGCATGGGCGTGCCCTAGTGGTGTAGCCCCTAGTTGCAACGTGGCTGTGGGTGCTCCAGGGACTCGGCTGCAGCGAGGAGCATAATGTGAATTGATGTACATTTCCCCGTCGAGTCAAGTCGATGCCATCATGGAGGCTATCCAGGAGTAGTAGGCAGATATCCACACGCAGGTAGGTTCTTAATACGACCATGGAGGAAGTTCGGTTGCTTTCTTTCTACAGTTGCTTTCGTGTCCGAATTGCGATGCTCCTTCAGCACGTGCCCAGTTGCAGGATGCACCCGCTACCTAATGCTACTTGCTGAGCTAAGTGAGCTTGCGACACCGGCCATTCTCCTGCTATGTTATTTTTCCTTTTCCTATCTTTCTGATGCTATGTTTTTGCGATCCTTTTGCTGCTATTTTTGTGCAGGTGACATGCGGCGACTCGGACGAGATCTCTGAAGGCGCCGCGCGCAATTTCAGCGCTCAAATCTCAAACGCCCAACTGGCTGTCTTTGAGCGGTCAGGCAGCTGCAGTCACATTGATGCAGGACAGGCATACCTGGAGTCATTGTCTCAATTCTTGAGCGCTCGTGATGCAAAGAGGGCCTAAGATGGTGGACAGCACTTACTTTTTTTTTATGGACGGCCATAGTGTGGCGCGTTTCCATGCCATTTATATCTAAGACAAATGCTAGCACACTGGCGCGCTATAGTGGAGAAAGTGTCCAGAGGAGAGTATCGCCATTTAATTAATTAATAAATTAATTAGGAACATATAACTCCGTTGGGAGTATATGAATCACATAGCCCAGAGCCTCCATTTTTGCGGGCTTTGCGGCCCATGCCCCGTTGCTGGCGGCCCGGCACCTGCCGGCCATGCCCCGCCGCCGCCCCGGCCCGCTCTACCGCCAGGACCCCAAGGTCTTGGCCGCCCGGCACCGCCTCAAGCGTAACCGGGACCCGCTGCAGAAACCAGTGCTCAAGGCCGCCCTCGTGGAGGCCTACGAGCACGCTCAGGACGCGGAGGCGGCCCAGTGCATTGCGGATGCCAAGGCCTGCCAGGCTCGCAACCAGGGCAAGGACATGTGGTACCACCTCGACCGGCTCGGCGGCCGGCGGCAGCGCACCCCGGTGGAGCACACGGGGGACGGCACGGCGCCGGTCAGCCTTGACCACTGGTTGGCCCACAATGTTTCCTTGACCGGTGGGGCTCGCGCCCCCCCCCCGCCGCTTCACCCCGAGACGGCCGCCCGCCTCGGGGTTGCCGGACCCGGGCCGCCGCCGCCAGCGCCCCCCTTCTCGGCCGCGGACTACCAAGTCCCGGCCGGCCTTGCAGGAGGGCTGCCTTGCCACTGACGACGTCGTCCACCCCTTCACTTTGAAGGAACTGGACGGCGCCCTTGCTTGCCAGCGGTACGATGCGGCGGTCGGTGCTGACCACCTTTCTGCCGAGCTAGCTGCTGCAGACCCCTGATCCGGCGCGGTTAGGGATCTTCTGCTGGCGTTCTGCAACCGTGTCCTGCTTTCTGACGAGCCTCCGCCTGCTGAGTGGCAGACGGCCATCCGCGTCATGCTGCATGTACAAGAAGGGCTCTGCTGCTGACCCCGGTAACTACCGGGGTGTCTGCCTCCAGAGCGCCGCGCTAAAGGTCTTCATGCGCATGATGCTGCACAGGCTCCGCGCCGCGCTGGACCCACACCTGGGTGAGTCTCAGATGGATTTCCGTCGTGGTCGTAACACTGTCATGGCTGTGTTTGTCGCGCGCCGGTTGATGGAGGAGGTGCGTCGCCTTCCCCCTGACGGTTTGCCGCTGGTCTTCATTTTTGTTGACTATATCAAGCAAGGCCTTTGACAAGGTCCTCTGGGAGGCTCTTTGGGCCATCCTAGCTCTGGATCGAGTGCCACCTGCGTTTATTGCTGCCATTCGCCGGCTGTATGAGGGCTCACAGGCAGTAGTGCGGACTGCGGAAGGCACCACCCCACCATTCCCCCTTCACCACGGCCGTGTGGCAAGGTTGTGTCCTGTCCCCATTAAAATTAAATTAAATTAAATTATAACATGCCTCCGTGGGGAGGTCATGTAGCACATATTTCATGATGGATGGGGTGGAGGAAGCCGCGTGATCGAACTGTCCTAACTCTATCTAGAAAATCCTACCTACGCTACTCATCAAAACGCCTCCTCCGCTTGGGGGGAGGTGGCTTGCCCACAGGGTCGGGCGTGTGCGCCTTGACAATCTTCTTCCACCGCGTCTTGTCCTGCATGGCAGTCCAAAGACGGGAGAGAGAGTGGATGCGGTGCTCAAACTGGGCTGGGACCACTAGGTCGTCCAGCAACATCTGAACGTAGTTGGTGACAGGTTTCCCTACCCTTTTGGGAATGTCCTTGGGGCCAGGCCAGGTCAGAATGTGCCGCCCTGGCTGTCCAGGCCGCTGGGGGCCGGCCAGACCAAGGGTGGTGTCGACCTGGCTGGTGCGGGCAAGGTGTCCTACAAATGCTATCCTACGCTGCCTAATCTCGTCCGAAACACGAGGCATGCCATGATACAAAGACTCTGATGACGGACGTTCGGAAAAACCTACATTAAGGGCCTGCCGGAGCATCCTGTAAACTGTGCCATCGAGCCGAGCTGCCAGTTTGGGTGGGAGGGTCCACGCCTCGGCGCCATACGTGAGCACCGTGAGGACGAGGACCTTGAAGAGCATGCGCTTGCGGTGCCCGTCCAGGCCCTTCGAGCGCCAGTAGGGTGTGAGCGAACGGAGCTTGGCCCAGGCAAGGCCGATGCGGGTGTCCACATCGTCGGCGGTGTCCGGGAAGCCAGCTCCCCAACAGCTTGAAGCGGTCGCGGAACGGGACCTCCGTCCCGTCGAGCAGGCGCGGCAGCGGTGGTTTACTGGATGCCCCTATCACCATCGCCTCAGTTTTGACACTAATCTCCAGCCCCACCGCCCGCGCCTCCAGGCCCAGGCAGTCCAGCCAGGTCTGAATGTGCTCGGGGCTCTCGATGAGGGTGGTATCATCCGCATAAATCAGGTCGGCAAGGCGGTAACCAGGTCTAACCCCGCCGTGCTCTTTCACGTTAAGGATGTCCAAGCCTGGCTCGAACCCCATGATAATCCTGTCCCCATACCTGTTCATTATTGTCGTGGATCACGTCATGCGCCGAGCACGTGCGCGCTTTATATACTGCTCTTAAGCTAGGGGTTCGAGCCAGGCTTGGACATCCTTAACGAGAAAGAGCACGGCGGGGTTGAGCCTGGCTACCGCCTGGCCGACCTGATTTATGCGGATGACACCACCCTCATCGCGCGTCCCGAGGACATTCAGACCTGGCTGGACTGTCTGGGCCTGGAGGCGAGGGCGGCGGGGTTGGAGATTCGTGTCAAAACTGAGGCGATGGTGATTGGGGCCTCCAGTACACCGCCGCTGCCGCGCCTGCTCGACGGGACGACGGTCCCGTTCCACGACCGCTTCAAACTGTTAGGGAGCTGGCTCCCTGACACCGCCGACGATGTGGACACCCGCATTGGCCTGGCCTGGGCTAGGCTCCGTTCGCTCAACACCTACTGGCGCTCCAAGGGCCTGGGCCGGCGAGCACCGCAAGCGCATGCTCTTCAAGGTCCTCGTCCTCACGGTGCTCACGTATGGCGCCGAGGCGTGGACACTCACCCCCACACTGGCATCTAGGCTATAGACGGCACAGTTTACAGGATGCTCCGACAGCTAGGTCCTGAACGTAGGGTTTTCCAAGCGCCTGTCATCAGAGTCTTTGTATCAGGGCATGCCTCGTATTTCGGACGAGATTAGACAGCGTAGGATAGCATTTGTAGGACACCTTGCTCGCACCAGCCAGGTCGACACCGCCCTTGGTCTGGCCGGCCCCCAGCGGCTTGGCCAGCCAGGGCGGCACATTCTGACCTGGCCTCAGTGGCCTGGCCCCAAGCCGGCATTGCCAAAAAGGTAGGGAAACATGTCACGAACTACGTACATCTATGTTGCTGGATGACCTACTGGTTCCAGCCCAGTTTGAATACCGCATCCACTCTCTCTCCCTTCTTTGGACCGCCATGCAGAACAAGACGCGGCACCTGGAAGAGGATTGTCAAGACTCACACGCCCGACCCTAAGGGCAAACCACCTCGATCCCCCCAAGCGGAAGAGGCGTTTTGATGAGTAGGGTAGTTAGGACTTTTCTAGACTAGCTCGATTAGAGTAAGGTTAGTTCAATTACGCGGCTCCTTCCACCCCACCCATCCATCAAGGAATATGTGCTACATGATCTCCCATGCAACGGAGGCATGTTTAATTTTTAATAGCCCAGAGCCACGAGCCACGATCCAACCTGGCCGGCTGGTCTCGCCCCCGCCTTCGATCAGCTCGCAGCTCTCTTTACCCTCATTAAGCGCTTGGCCGAGGACCTCGGACCTGCACCCCGCCCCCATGACCGAATCCACCTTCCTCCGCCACCTCCACGACGCCCTCTCACAGCACGTGACGCCCATTGCTGCAGATGTGGCAGCTGTGGGTCGCACGCTGGCTGCTGAGCTCCCCACCATCCCCACCGCCACCGCCACCCTCCTCGCCTCCCCCCCCCCCCCCCCCTCCGACTCCACCGACTCAGTCCATCACCGCCCGGCCAGCTCCGCGGCATCGACCAGCGTCTTCTTAATGACAATGTCATCGCTATCGAGGTCCTGCAGAACACGGCAGGCCTCACCGCCCAGGCTGTGAAGGACATTGCTGCCAAGCCAGCCCCTGCTGGCCTGGCCGGCAATGCTCCTCCCATCACGACCTGGGCGGACATGCTTAAGCAGCTCACCACCTCCACCACCTCCGCCGTCGCAGCCCATGCAGCTCCAGCGGCGCAGACGCTTGACCTCCGCGCTGAGGCCGATCGAGCTCGCCAAGCGCAGCCTCAACGTCATCGTCAAGAACTTCGACATGGAGGAAGCTAGTGAGAATTCCGAGAAGCTTGCACGTGCATTTGAGAGAGAAATTCTTGGTCGCATGGGCCTTACTGGTGAGATCAAGCTGGTCGCCCACCGCCTTCCGGCGCCGGCGCCCGGCGCGGGGTAAGGCAGGGGCGCCCCCGCTCCTTCTCACCTTCCTTCTCACCCCGAACCCGGAGGATAAGATTTCCTTTCACAGACGCCGCAAGCGGCTCGAGAAGACTCGTTCACCCTTGACGACGACTTGACCCTGGCGCAGCAACAACGGCGACGGGAGCTATGGCCGACCTACCTCCAGCTCCGGCAGACCAAGGCGGGGCAGCCGGTGTACTGGAAGGGGGCGGCCATCTACGTCGGCCACAAGCCCTGGCATGCGACCCCCGCGGCCCCAACGACTCCAGAAGCCCCAGCTTAGTAGGGGAATACATGCAGCAGTAGTACTGTAGAATAGATAGACCGTGGCCATGTACATGTAAGCCTCCTACTGTCAGGCTCTATATCAGCTGACTCACGAGTCTCATTTGGCCATGTACATGTGTGCCCATGATGTGCCACACTCCAGATGATGCCTACAGTGTCTATCTACCTGGAAAAAGGCCTCAATTGAGGCCTTTTCATAAATTGGGTGTTGCATGTAATTACAATGAGCCAACAAACTTTATTCCAAATATGAGTGAAGGCCATGCATTATTATGATTGTTTTGGGGTTCCCAGCACTTAACATCAGTCATATAGCCCTAATACATATTTAATTATGTATTAGGACGGAGACGTCCGTCCTATAGTCAGCAAAATTGGTGCGAGAGGTCCCCAGTTTGATTCCGGTCGGATTCATTTGCAGATCGCGTTTTCCGCGTTTTCCGCGGCCCGGCACTGAACGCAAAGGTTTTCACCTTTGCGGAGTGCCTGATCAGAATTTCATTATGATTTAATAAAACAGGTTGTCGCTGCGACGGCACCATCAACACAACATGACAATAGATACAAGCGACCAAAAGGCGTCAGTACTCAGTTCCATCTGCATGTAACGTGTCTTTTGGACCTTACGAGGTTCCCCCACGACATGGTAAGCATGGCATGACATGGCATGCTCCCCAAGGGACCCCTCACACACACTTGCACGGCCGGGGCTGTCGCGCAGCACTGCAGGCAGCAATAGCCTGCCATGGGTATTGCACGTAACCATGAGGAATCCAAAGCCTCTATTACAAACACGCACAAGGATCATGCATTATAATGATAGGTGTGACCTTCCAAGCGCGTAGCTTCACTCACATAGGGCGGGCCCAATATCTAGGTTGTTACGGTATATTATGACAGGGGTTTGCTGCCGCGGCAGCAGATGAACAGCACATGGCAAGATATACAAGCATAACTGGACAACATTTGCACAGCCTACTAGACCTCTTTGCTTGATTTCGGGCTTTGCAAGGGTTGCCTGAGACATGGCCAGCATGGCAGGAACAGCCATGCTTCTTATGGAAAGCAAACACGTCTATAAGGCGGGGGCCAGCCGCAGAGCACTGCACGAAGTACTGTAACCTGCCTTACGTCACATCGGCACTAGGCGCCGATAGGCAGCTAAAAACTGACGATATCACAAGCAAATCGATGCCATTACCTTACTACCACCAGGACGCACTTACCTTTCACACCCCTCACACCCGGGATCACTAGGCACGCATATGCATGCGCTTGCGCTGAACGTGGCTGCATTAGAAAAGCTGTTCAAGCTCGGCGTTTTCAAGTTGTCCGGAAGCGATGCAGCCCGCAAATCTGGCCGGACAGACGCTCCATGCGTCGTCCATTGACGTATGAAAGCGGCTGCAGCGGCCTCACCAGCGCTGTTCGCATATAAATGGCGCTCCCATAGCTGGGGGCGCGCGCGCGTTTATTGTCCGCATCCCAGTTTTTCCTAGCTAAAAACACCCCTTCCTCTACCTACGGATCCACGCCAAAAGGCTCGAAAATAGCCAGTGCCCCTTTAGTCACGGCTGCCCCAACATCCCCCCCCGCCGTTCCGCTAGTCTCTTCCCAGCATATCGAAGCACCGGCCCGCTGGCAGGCGCACTATCAACGCCAATTACTGACGCCCCAGCTGAATTTCACTAACCTGGCATTCAGCACACAAATAACGACCCCACGAATTTAGAAACTGACTTCTGACCCATTTAGCGATCGGGCTAGCTTCACGGATACATTATCTACCCAACGAGCTCCTTACTGCATGGTCGAAATGATGCACGAACGTGGCCATACGGTCTATTTTACTCGAGGCCGCCATGGTCGTGCATTCGTGAAAATTCGTCGTCCGGTTGCACGAAAGTGGCCACAATAGGTACTTTTCCACCTCACATATCTTTCAGTAACCGTCGACCCCTGTCGACGTCCCCAACGGGTCAGGACGCTCAGCACATATACCAGATTCGCGCCACTGGGGCCGGACGACCCATAGGACCGGTCCTTCCCGCCAAAATTACCGTCCCCATGTGACCTTGGTGAAAAAGGCCTCAATTGAGCCAAAAGGCCTCAATTGAGGCCTCTGGGTAAATGGACACTAGCTTTATCTAGTTATGCTGTGCCCATGCAGAGAGCTGTTCTCTGCCGAGAGGCCACGCTCTAGCTCTTGTATAGCTATGCTGATCTTCCCCACCTATATGACGGGCTCCCCTTGGCTGGGTGTTGCCCGAGACTCTGGGTGGTGCAGGTGCCCTAGTGCACCTAGCGCAAGTGTTGTTTACATTCCCACCCTTGCAGGAAGTAGCTTAGAAAGTTTGAATGTATTATAGGCTCATATGCCCCTTCTCTGCGCCGCGATCTCCGGGACCTGTGCGGCCAGGGCCTCGGTTTGGGCAGTGATGGCTTCAAGCTTCTTAAAGAGCAGGCCGCACTGGCGCACTCTTCCTGGTTAATTTTTAGGCGAGAGAGTAGGGCGGCATGTGCATCAGTAGCCTGCGCCGCGCCGGCCGCAGTCTGCAGCGCCGCGAGCTGGTGTTTGAGCTTGTGGGCGCCATGCCTTAGCTTTTGTATAGCCACATATGCTGCGATCTTCCCCCCCCCCTGACAGGCTCCCCTTAGTTGGGTGTCGCTTGAGACTCTGGGGGTGCAGGTGCCCTGGTGCACCTCGAGCAAGTGTCGTTTACATTCCCACCCTTGCAGGAAGTAGCTTAGAATGCCATATGCCCCTTAATTCTCTGGGATATGTGCTACATTTACTCCCAACCAGCCAGGTCGACACCGCCCTTGGTCTGGCCGGCCCCCAGCGGCTTGGCCAGCCAGGGCGACACATTCTGACCTGGCCTGGCCCCACGGGCATTCCCAAAAGGGTAGGCGGGAACCTGTCACGAACTACATCCAGATGTTGCTGGACGACCTACTGGTCCCAGCCCAGTTTGAGCACCGCATCCACTCTCTCTCCCGTCTTTGGACTGCCATGCAGCCGGACAAGACGCGGTGGCAGAAGATTGTCAAGGCTCACAGGCCCGACCCTGTGGGCAAGCCCCCTCCCCCCAAGCGGAGGAGGCGTTTTGATGAGTAGTGTAGTTAGGATTTTCTAGACTAGATAGCTTAGAGTTAGGATAGTTCGATTACGCGGCTTCCTCCACCCCACCCATCGGCCATCATGGAATATGTGCTACATGATCTCCCAACGGAGGCATGTTATAATTTAATTTACTTTTTTACTCCCAACGGAGTTATGTTCCTAATTAATTTACGCAGGTGACGGTCCCGGCGCGAATTTTTTGGCGCCGAAAAAATTCGCGGGACAGGTCCGTACCGTGAAAAAGTGGTGCACGGTGCGCGCACCCCTACCGGAGCTGGCCATGGCGACGAGCTTTCAGGCAGAGTAGAAAAAGATAGCTCGCGGAATGCAGAGAAACTGTGCTAATCTTAAAGACGACAAGTTTATGTTGTTACTTCTTAGCGGAGTTCGCGTTTTTTGCAGTGTCGATGATTTTATTGATGACCATCGCCACGGGGGTCCAATCTGAAGTTTTCGTCGAGAGGAATAAATTAGAATGCACGCTGGCGGCGGTGATGGTCAGGTTTTATGGGATTTACCTAGCGTCAAGGATGCGTTTAAATTGTTATTGGTAAAGTGTTACAAAAAATTGCTGGGTTTCGCCAAGATTTCCTTCATGATCGGTAAGACACTCTCCAGGCACGCGGGATGCGCGTCTTATTATTCCATGGAAGGTTGTTCTTTCCTGCGCCGCTGGGCGAAGGACAACGCCGGTAATGGTACGATCGTGTGCTCAGCGTCACCCTATGGATGTTTCGCTTCCTTTATGGGTTATCAACGCAAGGTTTCGGCTTCTTTCCGTGCAGTTAGCGCCAGGTAGAACGCCATTCCGTGCTGCGCATCGCCAGATTCCTGGCACCTTTTAGTGTTTTTTATGTACGTTGCATGGCTGGGACGTGTCAAAGCGTGAGCCGTGGCATGCCGTCAAGTTGTCGGGGATTTGCTGAGTGGTTTCTTGGAAGGAGATTGCTAACAGCACTCAGTTTTGTGTGAATATTGACGCAGCCTTTCTTAGCAGCGGCTTCATTGTGGTTAGAGGCTCGCAAGCTTGATGTTGTTTCTTGGCAAACAATTGCGCTGGAAAGAAAGGTGGCAGTGGTTGTTCTGAGGGGCATACTGCATGGGTGGAACTGCACGTAGGTAGGGGTTATCGATGTCTTGTTGGCCTTTCTCCCACTAAAATGGGAGAGCCCTAATTCATATGCTAGCAAGGCAAGGTAACCATGGTAAGAAGCCTTGGCAAGCAGCATGTGTGATACTTGCTTTCTCTGTGGACTGTCTGTTGTTACCCTTGGTTGGGCAATTAGTGGATATGGCTTTCCAGGGTGTGTTTGAATTCGGACAGCTTGTTTTTGGGATGATGCCCACACCATAAACCTGGAATATGCATTAGAATTGTTGGCTAGGCATGTAGAGCTACCTGCCTCATTGCTGTGCACACACGCAACAGTTTGCCCGTGTCGAGGTAAGGCAAGGGCACATGACGTGCCCAGCCACCTCCTTGTACATTGTGGTCAAATTGGGCATGGTCAGGAGCCTTTTGGATGGCATAGGAAGTGTTAGTGTGCCTCAATACTCACTATTGCCTTCCTTAGCGTCTGCACAGGTGGCAACCTGCTAAACGCTATAACTTCTACATTTGTACTCAGAATGAGCTCAGATTTTGTGGCATTAATTGTCGATATGTGTAGTATTTGTGTATATCTCCCCGGGCTCTAAATATGTGTTTTTGATTTGATTTATTTTTTTCAGCCTAAAAAAGTACGGTTTTTAGGGGAAAATTAATAACTTCAATAATACTCTTCATTCCGGGGCTCCAATTAGGTAGGCAACCTCACCATATACGATTTTATATGGGAATATATTGAAACATGAGTAATTGTGCCCCCATTGTCCTAGGGGATATGCCCCTAGAGTAGCGTCTTTTGTCCGTTTTTGCGTAATACCGGTCACTAAAAGGGGTATATACCCCCCATCAGTGGGTGGGATGGACCCCCACACATCCCATTTACATGGCAAAATCATAGTTTGGGTGCCCCAAGGCCAGCTTTGCATGTTAATTAATTAATTAATTAGACTCGTGCTCCCGTTGGGGAGTCACGGAGCATTAACCCCGATGAATGGATGGATGGGCGCACACATTCCTACCGGTCTAAGCTATCTACATCGGCTACATACTACATCTATCTAACAACATTCTAACTACATCATCTATCTAGGCAGCCGCATGCTGCCCTGGGGGGAGCTATCTAGCGTGCCTCCCGCGGGATTGCACACGCGGGCGCTTCCCCACTGGGGGGGGCTCGTTGTCCTCTATGACCTGGGCCCACTTGGCCTTGTCCATCATCTTCTTCCAAATCACGGAGAGGCCTAGGCCCCCCATGTCCTCTACTAGCTGTTCTTTGAAGGTGCGGGCCTTGCGGCGTCTAACGTCACTGGGCCCAGCCCACGTCAGGAGGTGACGGCCAGGCTGGGCTGGTCGCAGTCCTGCGGGGGGGCCACGTGAGGTGTCTACCTGGTTGGTGCGAGCTAGGTGCCCTACTAGCTGCAGGCGGCGTTGCTTAATTGTGCTGGTGATATAGGGCATGCCCTGGTACAGGTCCTCATTGCGGACATGAGCAGCATATCCTACTCTGAAAATGGAACGCAGCATGCTGGTGACCGCGCCGTCCAGCTTGCGGGCCAGGTCGGCGGTGAGGGTCCACGTCTCGGCGCCATACGTGAGAACAGGAAGGACGAGGACCTTGAACAGGTCCTGTTTCTCGATCTTTGCATGTTATTCCATATTATGGTTTTTGGGGGTCTGGCATAGGACCCTCACCTTAATTGGTTTCCGCATTGGAGACCTTGTCCTCCACCGTGTTGATCGAGCGACGTGGTCAGTGATGTCATCTTCTCGGCCAGCGGCCAGGTTGCGTGCTCCTCGGCCAGCACTGCGCGGATGTCATCCTTGCAGAGGCCGGGAGGGAGCCGGTGTGGTTGCAGGCGCGCTGGTTGGGAGGCTGAATTAAGGTAATATACCTACCTCTCAAGATGCTACATGATCTCCGAACGGAGTCATGTCATCATTTAATTCTTTTAACTTTACCTCTTAACTGCATTTTACCTCTTAACAGTGTTGCGCCCCGGCACCATGTCGTGGAGAGAGCGCTCTGTGGCCGGCCCGTGGACCTGCGGCAGTGAGAGAAGCTAGGGCGCCCTCCCTCCTTCTCGCTGTGTATATAGGGTTGAAGGTTCCTTTACTCTGTATTGGCACCCACGTGACGCAGTCACGTGCTTATTAATTATTATTTAATTAATTAACTGCATGCATGGCAATGTTCAGAGCATGCAACGTGGGCAGTCCATGACGAATTTCCCTATTCTTTCAGTTGATAAGTTCAGTTGCTGGTTTAAAAACTCAAAGTTCGGGCATGTAAGCACAACTGAATTGACCGGAAAAATACACTACCTGACCGTACGACAAACGCAGATAACATGTTGTACCTCAAGATTACAACCAGATCTGTGCGCACAAAGAAACTGAACAAATGATCGTGGAGACTACTCTGCATGGGCTAGTAACGTCCGCGCAAGAGCACTGTGCAGGTCCTAGCTCACGTCATCCAGCCACGGTCATGACAGCTTTCAAATGCAGCACACTACAGGACACAGCACCCCCGCCAGCTGCATGGCCTTGGGCATTCTGCGCCCAGCATCCGAGTTCCTGTCACATTTAAAAGTCTCGTGCTTGTCCAGAAATGCTTGTCTCACATAACGTATGCCATGACACTCTCTATGGCCTGCCCATGTGGGGCAGTGAGAGAAGCCAGGGCGCTCTCCTTCCTCATTGTGTATAGGGCTTGTAGGTTCCTTTATTGGTACCCACGTGACGCAGTCTATGTGAATATTATCTAATTAGTTAGTGAATGTCGTGCCCCCACGGCCCCACCCATGCAAAACATAACCCATGAAACAGATCAATCCCACCAAACCAAGGTCGCATATTGCCCAATATAAACTCAGTGACCTCTCCTTCCTCTTTCCTTCTTTCTGGCCCTCCATCGGTGGCAACCATTTTTTTCCTTAAATATAGCCCCCAGTGGGCATTACCCATCCATCAGACTACGGCTACCCAGAGCAAGGCTTGCCCAAGTGTCTAGATTCCAGTTCCATAGCAGCGCACACTACGCCACCTGGCGGGGAGCCGGCAGGCAATGAGAACCTCCACCGGGCTGTCCATGGCCACTATTCGAGGCGGCTTTTTGCAGCGCGCCCGATCTGCATCCCAGGTACTGTGGTTCACGCCCATAGTGCCAAGTCATTAGTTCATTGCTTAAACCATGCTAGGGCAGCGTCAAGGGCTCCATGATGCAGGCGCTTAGAGCAAGGCGGTCAAGTGATCCATGAGACAGTACACTTCATTGTCGCTGACCTGTGCCACTATACCTACGGGCAGCAGGCATCGGACGTGCAAGCCATGTGCCACAATCCCGGGCCTAGGCAGGAGGAACAGGCTTCAAAATTAGAAAATTGACCGTCGCGCCGGCTCGAAACTTGCGAATTATCCGTCGTAGTTCAAGTTCTTCCCCGACAGCTCTTCCCCTGCCAAGTACTTCCACTTTCCGTTCTCCCTCACCAAGGTCGACATTTCGGTGACGATCTGCCGCGCGCCACCCTCCTTGGGACCGTAGCTAAAAGTGTACTTCACCTGTGCCTTATCCCCTTGCTCGTCCGCGGACAGGATCTTAATGTCCTTGAACTCGAACGCGTCGCAGATCTTCTGAGCGATGACTTTGGACTTCTTCTTGTTCCGCGTGTTGCCCTTGGCGTCCTTCCAATTCTTATGCGTCGTCTCTGCGATATACTCCGCATTCCCTAGTACCAAGGCGCAGTAACGAGCCTTGATGATGTCAAGTGCGGACGCTTCCAGGCCGCTTCTCGGGTGATAGCGGCCGCAGCAGCTCGCGTAGTCCTTCCCCTCAGGGCATTTGAATTTCGTCAACGCTTTCTGCAGCTCAAGCTCCGCCTTTTTCCCTACACTAGTGGTCGCGCCAAAGCCCATGCCAGGCACCCCCGCGACTGTTTTTGGAGGCGGGTGAGTAGCAAGGTTCGCAGGGGGGAGAAGAGGGCGCACAAGCTTTCCTAGCAAGCTAGAGGAAAACATGCCGCCAAGAGACGACGACCTAGGATAGGCAGCCAGTGCTAGTTTGGTTACACAGCTGTCCATTGTGTGGTTCTCGGGCTTCCACTACTAGGATGCCTTACCAGCGTGCACTAGAATGGGACCGCAGCCAAGGTTTTCACAAAACCGCACGTCCGCAAATTAAAGAGTGGCACCTCCCACCTGTTGACCCGAGAATAATAACCGGCCACTTCAATTTCCTTACGGGGTCACTTTGTCAATTACCTGGTGCGCGCTCTTATTGTTGGTGGGATGTTATCCATGTTTTTTTTAACTTTGCGTTACAAGTCCACGTTGCCCACACGGATGACGCATCACATGACCTACTTCCACGCAGGCAGGGCCAGTCTGTGGCTCACTATCAAGTAGCAGGGGGGGGGACCGCTTCCCGCCAAACCCGCTCTCTGGCGCAGCGCGACGACGTCCGGTCAATCTTAAGTGCGCGTCGGGTCAATTGAAGTGCGGGTACAAAGTTGTCACCCGCAAGTGCGGCAAGCGGAGCTGAGAATTCATTACTGTACAGGCATTCACGCCTTAAGTTGGGTCGGCTTAAGCTGTGTTCACGCCAAGTAGTTGGGTCAAATAGGGTGTCGGCATTACAGGTTCAAAGTATTTCAGAAAAGTATCTTTTAGTATCTTGAATTCAAATTAGTAGAATTTAGTTGGATCATCTTCGCCTTAAGTTGGGTTCACGCCTTAAGTTGGGTTGACCCCTCAAAAACCTCGAACCCAACTTAACGCGTGAATGCCTGTACAGTACCAGGTACTGTACAGTATTCCAGGTAAATAGGTGTACGTTTATTCCAAATATAGCCAGTAGTTAATCCCTGCTAAGGTACTGTACAGTATTCCAATCCAAAGTGGCTTCCCTTGGGCTTCCGATACACCCTCCCCTTGATGTTTAAGTCCGACCGACCCAGGGCTGCGATCTTACAGTACACCAAAAATCGAATCCAGGGTTGACAGTGTTAAAACATGTACTGTAGGCACAAACCCCTCCTCGCGTACTGTACCACTGACCGCTACAGTACTCTACAGTAAAGTGCCTACTTTCAGATCTTTTTGCCAAAACCAGCCCGCGATCTTACTGTAAACAAAAAATTTCAAAATCCAGGGTCTCAAGATCTTCAACCTGAGAATCTTAAACATCAAATTAAGGGGGGGTGTATGTCTGGGCGGGAAAGGAATCAAAGGATCCTGGTAGATCCCGGAGCAGTTACAGGCGGATTAGGAGTAGATACTTTGTCGTCAGAAAGCAACAAACGCGAAAACGCCAGCTGCCCAAATCTGAGATTCCGCAAGGAGTAGATACTGTTTAGATTAGAGTTGAACTGAAGGCAGGCCGAAATCTCGATTCTAGGGATCACGAATGCACCGTCCTAGTCAGCAGGAACCGCGATCCTGATCAGCAAACCAAGCACCAAGAAATCCACAGCCCACAAAGGCACGGGTCTTATTACTTCTCCGTTATCCTGGATACACTTCTCGACAAATACCGACGAGCCAAAATGACTTCTTCGGATTACTGGTTACGGTTGGTTGGAAACTTGAAACCAGGAACGTATCCGCAATCTAGTCAGTCAGTTTGTGAGAATAAATTGACAGAAACTGATGGACTGCATCATCATTTTGTTTTGCGTCACGTGGATACATTACAACCCGGCGCGCAATCTCGACTTCTCAAGCGCAAGATATACATTGACCCGGGAAAAATGGAAAGAGTTATATTGGGGATTCTGTGGAGGCCTAGAAATCCCTGTTGTACTGATCACGGGCACAGTGATATTTCCTCCAGCGATGTCAGTGAACTCCGACTGACAACCGGCGTTACAACAGCGACCGGCCCATCCTCAGCGTTTACCACAATGCTATTAGTCCGAACCTGGCAGGATGGTGACATGTCCTACAGAATAATTTATGACGGATCAGGCCGTGCGGGAATGAGCTGACTCGGATTTATTTCGTGGTTGGTTAGGCATGGAATCAGCATTTTCCAGTTGCAGGATTTCAAACGGGTAAAACCGCCCAGAAGAAACTGTAGCCCGCCGCGTGGCTGCAGCACAGGCTAAATGCAGGATTTCATAAAAAACGTGCCAGTCTCTGCCTGCAATCGTGGGCAACGAAGTTTCCAACAGAGCGGGAGCTGACGCAATTTCACAGAAGGGCGCAGTATATTGCCAGAGGCTCAGCACCGAAGGCTGAAACCACAGGGCATCAATCGGACATCAGTTGTCGTGTTGTCCGCTGAACCCCATCATACCTAATCATGGTGTGGAACGAAGTGCCCGGAGAGAGGATTCCCTTCACTTGCCCTGCTCTTGCGGGTAGCGGGGGGCGAGCTTCCATCCCCTCGGAGCGATACACGAAGAGGATCAGCTTGCCACAGCCTTCTGCGGAGAGGCCGTTCCCTCCCCCAGCGCATATCGAGATGTGGGATGAACATAATTTTGACGCAGTGGACCGAGATTCTATCGGGTCATGCAGCACGAGCTCTTCGCTCGACGAGCAGTACTTCTCGTTTGACCTCGATGAGGAACTTCGTAGTCCTCGAGAGGCGTCGCTCGATAGCGGGGATGCGGATCGCCTGCGGGTGCCAAACGAGCGCGCGCGGTTACGCTCTTCATTCGAACAGCACTTGTTAACTACGTTTTGCACCTGCGATTTCTTCAGCCAAAAGCTACGAGCTGACGCGACTGGAATATTGGCGGCATACTTGCCGATGGCAGGAGACTCAGCGAGCAACGAAGCCGTCATCCGGCATCTAGCGCAGGAGCTGAAGTTTTGCGGCTATGACGTGCAGCTCCGCACCAGCTCGTCCTCGTGTCTCTGCCTAGGGAATGGTCATCACACGTTTGCAGAGGTCGAGATTCCGGGTTGCAGTGGTGAGCGGGGGCCCTTGATCGTAGACACCGGCTTGAGAGAACAGTTCCAGGTGGCGCGGCCCACCCCCGAGTACTCTGCTTTGCTGCTTGGCGTTCCCGGCTTGTTCGTGGGCGACCGGAAGACCTTGAAGGCCTGCGTTGCGTTCATGATCAACAGGGTACGTGGATATCCTGGTTACAGCTGGGAACGGCTTTACGTTTTTTTTTTTTTCAATAGCTTTTTTATTGTTGTCCTACCCTGTTGCGTCCCATCCTTGCCACAAATGCATCTCTTTGCTTTCCTCTTCTCATTTTCAGCCGCCTCTCGCCGTCGCCCTTCCTGTGGCACACATCTGCCTTCCTACCCTGCCCCATCCCAGTTATTTTAACCAACGCGTTGCTGTGTTTCAGTCTTCCCTTCCTCGTTCCCTCTTCTTCCGCACGCATAGCCACGTTTCTCACAAATGCATCACTCAGTTTCTCTCTCCTTGTCAGTTCGCTCACCCTACCAATTCGCTCACCCTACCAGTTCGCTCACCCTACCAATTCGCTCACCCTACCAATTCGCTCACCCTACCGTTGCTCCGTTTTCTCGCTCTGGCCCATTGCGCTCTCCCTCCCCTGGCCCCAGATGCGTGAGTGCCTCAAAGTGCAAGGCATGGCCGTCGCGCCCTGGCGCTCCCGCCACGCCTTCCTCGCAAAGTGGCTGCTGGCGTCCTGCCAGTGCGCGCAGGCGTTGCGCGACCGGTCCGTGGTCCACGCCACCGCCCGCAGCGGCGACGACCAGCACACACGGAACAAGCTCGCCTGCTCCTTCTTCTACTCCTCCAAGTACAGGGGGAAGGCGGGCTGGAGCCTCGAATACGGGCCGACTCAGCCGGCGGTCGCGCACTACCCGCCCGCGTGAGCCACCAGGGCGGGCGGTTCCCCGTAATGAAAGCAGTCTTTTGGGTCTTGAAGCAGTCACGTGGGTACCAACACCGTGGTTTCCCGGTAACCAGGCCCCAGAGTTGTGGTCGCACTTGAGGGGTATGAAGGCGCAGGGGTGCAGGGGTGCAGGGGTGCAGGGGAGGGCAGCAAATGGGTTCACACAAGGAAACGAAACGATGAAATGAAACAAACGAGACGTTCAAGTCATAGGAGGCTGGTATCCCAGATGGGAGATGGGGTGGACAGCCGCATTAGGTAAGCACAATTTTGACGGCACGGCCAAGGGCGCTCGAGCGCAAACAAGAGCTGATGTCATCGCCTGTTTGAGCGTGGGCAGCCACCTGGGCGCCACGCTACGCACGAGAGATAGTGTTGGTTTGTCTGCACAGGCCCGGCACCATGGCATGTCCTTCAGCGTTCATAGTTTTGAATAAAGCGGGCACGAGCAGTGGGGCGGTCGGCAGGTGAACAATGTCCTTGTGGGTGGCCCAGGGTTTTCTTGGGTCGGAACAAGGGGGGAGGTTATTATCAGCCGATCGAGTTTTCCTGCGCAGTAGCTTGCATGGTGTGGACAGTCAACTGTCTGTACGGATTTGATCCTTCTGGAACAAACGGTTTGGGATGTGAGTAATTGGCACATAAGTGAAAAACACTGCGGTTCCCCTGAGGGGGAACGGTGTGGGAACGCATGGGGAATCTTTGCTGAAGGCCCCAAGATGCAGATGCGAAATAAAACCTGTACATATGGTTTTGTTGTTTTGTCACGTGTTATTTATTCCAGGATTTAAATACACATTCTTTCTATATCAATTAAATCCACCTGTATTTGCATTCACTTGCAACGGCACGTGGCGCGCAGTCTACGTGTAATTTTTAAGTGCATACATGTTCGAATTTGCTTGAATCAGGCTGCATGGGCCTGTGGACAAGTGTGTTTGTCAGGTTTTCTTATGCAGATTTATGTTACTTTGCATGATAATTAAAATGATTTATCGATCAATGAGGAGGAACATGCCACAACGGTCCGAGCCCCGCCAAAAACGACCATTCTATGAACCGTGGAACTCCAGGGTAACCAGACTCTTTATAATTTGTCGGTAGGACTGTTTGCACCCATCCATCCATCCATCCATCCATCGGGGTTAATGCTCCGTGACTCCACAACGGGAGCACGAGTCTAATTAATTAATTAATTAACCAGACTCTTTATTAAAACAAGGAGCACATACAAAAGGCAGGCCACATCCCGGCCGCCGATGCTCATGGGTTAATGTTCACTTATTGCTTGGCAATGGCTAGCCTTACCCCCAACAGAGGGCACTTAGCTCGCACCAACCAGGTAGACAAATCACGCGCCCCCCCCGCGGGACTGCGCCCAGCTCATGCAGCCTGGCCGGCACCTCACTTACGTAGCCGGGCCCGGCAATGCTAGACGCCGCAAGGCACGCACCTTCAAAGAGCAGCTAGTAGCTAGAGGACATGCATGGGGGGCCTAGGCCTCTCCGTGATTTGGAACAAGATGATGGACAAGGCCAAGTGGGCCCAGGGCATAGAGGACAACGAACCCCCTTCCGTGGGGAAGCGCCCGCGTTTGCAAACACGCGGGAAGCACGCTAGACAGCCGGGACCCCTATAGGGTAGACAGCTTAGAATAATAGAGTTGGCTTGATGTTGTAGATAGATTAGACCGTTAGGATTGTGTGTCCCCATCCATCCATTCTTTGGGGTTGATGCTCCGTATAACTCCCCAACGGGAGCACGAGTCTAATTAATTAATTACCACCAAACACGCAGGGAGGGAGGGCGGGAAAAGAAAAGAGGCCGACCTTAGCTAGGTGGGTTTGTTTTTGTCCTTTTTTGCATGTCATGCGGCCTTGGCCCGGACGGCATTTTTTCGCCACGCAAATGTTGCGTCTGAACAAATGGCGCAATGTGACGTTCTATTTGCCGGCAGCTTACGTAAGGCTGCCGGGGCTATTAGGTTACATATTGCGTGAGACTAGATAGCTTAGAGTTATAGGTTAGTTCACGCGAACTCCGGCCACGAGGTAGCCATGGCTGTCGGAGCTCATAACTTTCACGTTTGAGCACCGAATTTAGCCGTGAATATCACTATCGCTTTGTCTTTCTAAGACGCACATGCTGATATAATTTTCCGAATCTAAAACGCAATATATGGCGAACAAACGCGCCTCGACGCAGCGCAGCCTGGCGGCTGCGCTCGGCAATGAAAATCCGTCTGCAGCTCAGGCTGCCGCTTCGCCTTCAGGTCCGGCAGGCGGCGATGACACTAGTCGTGCACTGGTGGTCGTCCAGCAACCCCCCGGGCTTAAGGCCTCGCCATCTGCATCGCCTGACCCCAAGCGCACCCGCCCAGCCGACGACACAGGAGGGTCTTCACGCCCTGAACCGAGCTTTCGGCCCCGGCCTTTCAAGGTCGCAGATTACGACTGGGCCACCATTTCTCCGACCGATGCTATGCGCTGCATCTTCTTCGGGGATTACGCTTCGCTTTACGACCTGTGCCTCCATCTCCACTCCATCAATCGCCTCCTCTGCCCAGACGGCAGCCGCTGGGCCCACATCTCCCAGCTAGCTGGTCGGCTGCGTCCGCCCCCATCTCCAGCACGCCATCCTCAACTCCCTTCTCCAGCGCTCTGACGGCGAGATCTGGGCTCCACCCCTTTCCGTCCCCACCCTCCGCTCCATCCTCACGGAAGCCTTTCAGCAGCACGTGACCCCCCTTGCTGCCGACATAGCAGCAATCGGCGGCACGCTGACTGCTGAACTTCCTCACATTTCCACCGCCGCCGCCTCCACCTCCAGGGCCATTTCCGCCTCCAAGTGCCGACATCAAAGCCCAGCTCCTCGACCTCGGCCAACGCCTTCAAGCCACCGCCAACGCCCTTGAGAGCTTGCATGACACCGCCGGCCTCACCGCCCAGGCGGTGAAGGACATCGCCGCCCAGCCAGCGATGCTCCCTCCACCTGGGCGGACTTGCTTAAGCAGCACACCACCTCCACCACCTCCACCATCTCGGCACAACTCAAGCAACAAGCCCTCGACCTTCGCGAGGAAGCCGACATCGCCCGGCGCAGCCACAATGTCATTGTCAAGCACTTCGACCAGCAGGCAGGTGAGACCTCCACGAGCCTTCTTGAGGCATTTAAGCGCGCCATTCTTGCCCCCATGTTACTCACTGGTGAGCTGGACATGTCGGCTGTCCGCCTCCCCCGCGCGCGGGGGAAGGCTGGCCCGGCATGCACCCGTGCTCCTCACCTTTAAGTACATGGCGGACAAGCTGGCGTTCCTTAAATGCCGCAAGAAGCTCTCGGAGACTCGCTTCACGCTGGACGACGACTTGACCCTGGCCCAGCAACAGCGGCGACGCGAGCTATGGCCGACCTACCTTCAGCTCCGGCAGAGCGCAAGGGGGAAGCCGGTATACTGGAGGGGGGCCGGCGGTCATCCACGTTGACCACAAGCCCTGGCAGCCCCCTCCTGCTGGCCATGCACCTCAGACTAGGAATCTATATTAAAAATATAATTACTTACAGCAGAGTGAAATCACTCAAACCAAAGCAAACGCCCAGCTATAAACCTATATACAGAGCCATGTCAAAGCTCTATACTACGATAAGACCAATGGAAACGCCTAATAACGGGAGGAACCTAATAGCCCTGCTGCACCGCAAAATCAGCCCGCCCGCGTACGGCGGAGCATGATGTCAGCCATGGCCCGAGTCAGCGCCACCGACAAGCGCTGACGCCAATATGACGTCCAGGTCCGCGCCGACCATGGGGCCCGCTGGCCCTCCAGGTCCAGCCGGTCCTCCCGGAGCCGGCAACACTCCTTGAAGAAGGCGGAGGTCAGGGGCCCCATGGCCCCAAACTCCTCCAGGACAAAGGGCACCACACGATGGTGCCCGACGTCGCCGTAGGCCAGGAGCTTGGCCCGCTCCGCCCGGTCCGCCGTGTAACCTGCCGTGAGGGAGGCCCCAGCCACGTGGCTAAGAGCCAAGGGCCGCGCCACCGAAACGTCAATAAGCAGATGCCGGCCACCCCCCTCAAAGTCCAGCACCACGATGTCAGCTAGGCCGGTGGTTGGGGGAATATATATACCAGTAGTGTAGATTAGTAAGGCTTAGCCTAGCATGTGGCCCACGCGCATGTGCGCTCATAATGGCCCCCATTAATTAATTAATTAATTAAACTCGTGCTCCCGTTGGGGAGTCACGGAGCACCGAAGTGCTTTTAATCCCTGTGTGAGCACTACAGGAGAAAGGGCAGAGACCCCCAGTCTCCTTCGATCATGCCAAAGGCATGCCACAGCTGCAATCGGGCGCGGCTAGCTAAAAGGACAGGCTATCGATCCGGCAAACTGTGGGTGCAATAAGACCCATGTGAGCATATCATAGCAAGGAGCGTGGGCAAGTAATCTGAACATAGCCAGGGCGTAGCATGGCTGTACTAGGACTAGGCTAAGGCTATGGCTGGTTGTGTACCGTGCGTTGGCGGCACGTGACTAGGTGTGTTGGCACAGCTAGGCAACGTTCTAGGCATGGCTGCCTTAGCGGCAGTGATGCCAATGGTTACAAGTTAGGGCTATTGCTATTCTAGCCCGCTGGGGGCGTCCACATCTTGTGGTTGATCATCAGGTCCCCGCCCCTCCAGTACACCTTGGGCTTCTGGGGGTCCTGCTTATGGCGGAGGTATTCCGGCCACAGGTCGCGTCGCTGCTGTTGCTGAGCGGGGGTGAGGTCGTCATCCAGCGTCCAGGTGAGGTCGTGCAACCGCTTGCGACGAGAGAGGATGGCCCCCATGGATGTTGCCTTTAGAATTTAGCCAAGCCATGCCTATAATAATGGGACCCCCCATGGATGTTGCATTAAGAATTTAGCCATGCTATGCCATGCAGAGAGATGCTCTCTGTCGAGAAGCCATGCCCTAGCCCTTGTATATAGCCATGATGATCTTCCTCCCCCGTGCCAGGATCCCCTTCGCTGGGTTGAACCTGAGACAGCATGGTGGTGCAGGTGCCCTTGCGGCACCTAGAGCAAGTGTTGCTTACATTCCCACCCTTGCATGAAGTAGCCTAGGATGTATTGAAATTAAGCCATATATATGCCCCACGCGAACATCCGGTCCGAGGATGCGGATGGCGCTGCCTTCTATTCCCCCAACCACCGGCCTGACATCGTGGTGCTGGACTTTGAGGGGGGTGGCCGGCATCTGCTTATTGACGTTTCGGTGGCGCGGCCCTTGGCTCTTAGCCACGTGGCTGGGGCCTCCCTCACGGCAGGTTACACGGCGGACCGGGCGGAGCGGGCCAAGCTCCTGGCCTACGGCGACGTCGGGCACCATCGTGTGGTGCCCTTTGTCCTGGAGGAGTTTGGGGCCATGGGGCCCCTGACCTCCGCCTTCTTCAAGGAGTGTTGCCGGCTCCGGGAGGACCGGCTGGACCTGGAGGGCCAGCGGGCCCCATGGTCGGCGCGGACCTGGACGTCATATTGGCGTCAGCGCTTGTCGGTGGCGCTGACTCGGGCCATGGCTGACATCATGCTCCGCCGTACGCGGCCGGGCTGATTTTGCGGTGCAGCAGGGCTATTAGGTTCCTCCCGTTATTAGGCGTTTCCATTGGTCTTATCGTAGTATAGAGCTTTCACATGGCTCTGTACATAGGTTTATATAGCTGGGCGTTTGCTTTGGTTTGAGTGATTTCACTCTGCTGTAAGTAATTATATTTTTAATATATATTATAATGATATAATTACTTACAGCAGAGTGAAATCACTCAAACCAAAGCAAACGCCCAGCTATAAACCTATATACAGAGCCATGTCAAAGCTCTATACTACGATAAGACCAATGGAAACGCCTAACGGGAGGAACCTAATAGCCCTGCTGCACCGCAAAATCAGCCCGCGTACGGCGGAGCATGATGTCAGCCATGGCCCGAGTCAGCGCCACCG
Source organism: Mesostigma viride (assembly GCA_009746045.1). Classification (NCBI taxonomy): domain Eukaryota; kingdom Viridiplantae; phylum Streptophyta; class Mesostigmatophyceae; order Mesostigmatales; family Mesostigmataceae; genus Mesostigma; species Mesostigma viride. The sequence goes on along the minus strand of RPFO01000167.1, from coordinate 2,448,904 downwards.
ACAAGCGCTGACGCCAATATGACGTCCAGGTCCGCGCCGACCATGGGGCCCGCTGGCCCTCCAGGTCCAGCCGGTCCTCCCGGAGCCGGCAACACTCCTTGAAGAAGGCGGAGGTCAGGGGCCCCATGGCCCCAAACTCCTCCAGGACAAAGGGCACCACACGATGGTGCCCGACGTCGCCGTAGGCCAGGAGCTTGGCCCGCTCCGCCCGGTCCGCCGTGTAACCTGCCGTGAGGGAGGCCCCAGCCACGTGGCTAAGAGCCAAGGGCCGCGCCACCGAAACGTCAATAAGCAGATGCCGGCCACCCCCCTCAAAGTCCAGCACCACGATGTCAGGCCGGTGGTTGGGGGAATAGAAGGCAGCGCCATCCGCATCCTCGGACCGGATGTTCGCGTGGGGGAAAACCGACCGAATCATGGCGAGCACCACCGTCAGGAGGACAGTGTGCAAATACAAATACCAATTCTGATTCTGTTGGCCCCCCATGCAGGCAAGGTAGTGAGTCCCCGTGGGATCCAGCGGCTGCCCACAGCTACCACAAGGCCGCCCGGCCGGAACAAGAGGCTGCGGGGCAAATAGCTGGTGCCGGAGCGCCACCGAGTAGTGGCTGGGAGCCAAGGCGAATGGGGGGGCCATGGGAAGAGCACGAAGGTACGCCGAGCCCACACTCCGCAAGGAAAGCGAGAACAGCCACGCACGTCCCTGGGCGTTGAGGTCCGCGAAAAGAGCAATCCAATCAGCCGTGTGCAGAATACCCGCGTAGGTTTTCTGGTGTTTATCGATGACGCGAGCAGGGAATGCGGCGGGAGATTGAACGGAGGCGACCGAGGGAGTGCCGCGAGGGAGGTGGCGCTGTACCGCCTGAGCGGCACGGACGGGAGAACAGGCCTGCTGGATCTCAGCATAGGCCTCCTGGATGGCGGTGACGAAGGGCAAAGGGCTGCTGGGGTCCAGGAGGTCAGGCGCTGCCGTTGCCAAAAGGGGCAGGAGCCGGCAGCTTTCCGCCCACGACTGAGCGACGGAGCCCAAAAATGCTGCTGGGGCCAGCCGGGCGGCACGAGTCAGACCGCAGCCACCCATCCGTGCAGGCAGGGAGGCAATGCGAATAGCATGTGGCGGGAGGTCGGGGCCCGGGACCAGCTGCGCCAAGGCCGACTGGATGCGTTCGTCGTGGCCCTCGGCGGCCAGCCGGACCTGAGCCGGAAGAGCGCCCCGGAGCCAGTGAACGACGCGAGGGTGAGCGCAAAACCACAGAAGCAGACCCTTGGTCTGCGAATCATGAAGGCGCGCAATCAAGGGCAGTACCTCAGTGCGTGCCTCGAGGGCGGCCCGCAGAGCATCGATGACAAACGCGGGGTCGCCAACCGGAACGCCGAGGACATCCAACCCATGGAGGCGCTCGTCCCGGCCCAAGAGCTGGGGCGGAAAGCCGGAGCAATCACCTTGGGGCGAGTACACCGCGCACTTGGCAAGGGTCAACTGGAGGTTGATGTCGGCCACCGCGGTCTGCAGTGCCAGCAGAGCCGCGGTGGTGTCCGGCACAGGGCCCAGAAGGTAGATATCATCCAAGTAGGCCTGAATAGCGACCGCCGGGTGGGCAGCATGGACCGCTTGGAGGCAACCCTGGAGGGGGGCGGCAAAGTACAGGGGTCCCAGGGGGTCCCCTTGCTGGGTGCCCGACCGCGACAGCAGGCCGCCGCGAGTGCCGTCCTCCATGATGTGAACCAGTTGGCCGGGCTGGCCGTAGCACACGGCTGTCCAAGCGTACAAGTCCTCGAAGGACTCCATGACGGCCGCAAACATGCTGGCGCGGGACAGACTGTTGAACGCGTTGTGGCAGTCGACCTTGACGACAGCGTGGGTGGGGTGGGCCTCGAGGTAGGCCTGCACCGAATGGATGAGGATATCCGCCCCGCCTGGAGTCGTCACCCCCAGCTGGGCCGCCACCGAGGTCTCACCCGCTGCGAGGGGCGGGCAGAAAAAGGCACGGAGCTCGGGCGCCTTTTGGCGGCAGATCACTTTGCCCACGAGCTTGCGGAGCACCTCACCGCAGGCGATCGGGCGCACCTTGCCCTCGGGGGGGGCAAGACACCCTTGAGCAGAGCGAGGAGGCGAGCGCCCGCTAACCACTCGCGCGCAGCGGGAGGAACGCGACCAGCCGCCAGGTCAATGAGGGTGTCAAAGAGAATGTCCTCGCCCCCATGCCCCACCAGGACCTCCAAGTGCTCGTAGCGCCAGCCCGACGGCCCGGTAGAGGAAGCCCGCGGGACCGCACGCATCACCTCCAGGAAGCAGTCGCGGTCCAGCCGGAGGGGGGCCGGCAGGGGGTCCGGCACGGGCAGCTGGAATCCGGGCTCCGCAGGGTGAAGAGCCTCCAAGGCCGCCAGGGTAGCCGCATTGGCGGGGGCCAGCTTGGCCATTTCCAAGCGGGTCATGGCCCGGCTGAGCTGCCCCTCGCGGACGAGGCGGATGACGTCGGCGGCCACCCGCTCGAAGTTGACCTCCCCCGACAGCCGGGCCGTGCGCGGGGGCGGCACGCCAAACAGCCCCTCCCAGTCCCCCTGCAGAAAGCGTCGGCAACGGGCAATAACCGCACCCTGGAGGCCGCGCACACCACGCCCGAGAGGGGTGAGGAGCAGGCGGGGGGTCACCATGTGCAGTTTAAAGCCCAGCGGGTCGTCCGGAGCGGCGTGCATGCGCCGGAGAGAAACGATTGCACATTGCGCGAAAAGGCTACGCGCGCGGTGGGGGAGGTCGGTCAGGGTAGACGTCGGGTTGATGGCGCATGCATCCCAGGGAACCGTGTCAAGCCAACGCCAACTGGCCGAGTAGTCGGGCGGCGGGGGCTGGGAGCCGGTGGGAGCCGAGGCGGGAGGGGGGGAGGGGGCCGGGACTGCTGGCCGGTTGAGGGGCCGTTGAGCAACACAGGCGCGCGCGTGCTGAGCGCGCCCGTGAATGGAGTACACCCGCTGGCAGTGAGCTTCCGGGCACCGGTAACAGCTCATGGCCTGCAGATCCGCCGCGCCGAGATCGGGGTGCACAGCGCGAAGGTGCTGGCAGAGGAGGTTACGGTTGTGGAACACACCAGCACACGGGGACCCCGTGGGAAGCAGCACGGCACACCGGTGAAGGCCGTCGGCGGGCGCTGAGTGGCGGGGAGCGGCGCCAGCAAAGGCAGGACGTGGGGCCTGCGGCGTCTCCCCAGCCGGGCCGGCAGGCGCGCGCACCACGACCCGACCAGCGCCCGGCAGCCCGCCGGGGCCACGGAGGAGGCAGTGCCCACCGGGGAGACCCCCAGCGGAGGGGGATCGAGAACGCCGGCGCCCCTCCCAGGGGGACTCGCCAGCGCGCCCGCGACCACCCCAGGCCCCGGCAACGAGGCCGGGGGCGGCGGCCGAGGGGTCGGGGAGGCAGCTGGCCCCGGGGCCCGGTGGGGACCCGGCAGGGGACCCAGCGAGACCGGGGGCGGGCCGAGAGGAAGCGCAGTCCCAGGGGGCGGCACAACAGCCCGGCACAACGGGCAGCGCGGCACGGAGTGGAGCAAGCTGCGCGCGATGCACGCTTGATGGAATGTGTGGCCGCACGCGGGCAGGCGACACAAGCCATCCCCCGGCCGGAAGGGCTCAAGGCAGATGGCACAGGAGCCCGACTCGGGGTCGTCCCCCTCCAGAAGGGACCGGACATGAGGGGGGGGCGGGTCCCAGCCGGCCTCCCAGCAACCCGGGAGAGCAGCAATCTGGGCGCGCGAGAGGATGCCGACCGGTTGGTCAGCCGCGGGGTGCCATTCGTGCGGGATGCCTGCCAACTCCAGGATGTCGTGGAGGAAGGCAGAAACAGGCGTCCCCGCGGTTAGGGGCTGGGCGCGCCCGGCCGAGTCCACCAAGATGGCCTGGCCGCCCTGAACCGCGATGGGGGCCCCGAACTCCACACGCAGCATGGCGGCCTGCGCCAGGCTGAGGGAGGTGATGAGAAAGCCCCCACTGGCAACCGGGCCGGGAGGCGGGGCCTGGGCGTCCAAGAAGAGGCGAAGCTGCCGCGGGGACATGAGGCCCAGGTCGGCGCCGCCCGCGAGGTAGGCCGCCCGCACCGAGACCTGTGCGTCTCGAGCCACCGCCGTGACGAACTCGACCACCTCCTGACCCACCCGCTCGTCCAGGGAAAGCAGCTCTTCCTGCCGGGCGGCCGGGAGATGCCACGGCAGCCGGCAGCCGGCGTGATATCCTTCCAAGACATACCCCCAAAGAGTCGAGGCCGTCACCGGGGGGGCGGCGGAAAGAAATGTCGCCCGCACCGCGCAACTAGGGCCAGGAAGGCCGGGGGCCTAGGGAGCGAGGGGAAGGCGGCCTGGAACCCGACCGCGTCCAGCAACAAAGGGCAGTACGCCCAAGAAAAGGTGGCGCGGCCCACCACGCCGACAATGTGCGAGGGCGGCCACGAGGTGAACGCGTGGGCCCGGGGGCCGCCGTCCCACGCGGCAAGGACGGGGGTGGCGGCTGGGTGGCCAACCGCGGCCGGGGGAAGGGAGGCCAGAGCGTCGGGGAGCGAGGGGCCGGGGGCGGGCGCCGGGGTCGCCAGGCCCGCCGGGGGTCGGCCAGCCCAGGCGACAGCGCCGCGCCCCCGTCGGCGGGGCCAGGCGACGGGTGGGGCCCCGGGGCCGAGGGCGCCAGGGCCCGAGCAACGGCGGCCCCATCGGGCAGGCCACGGCCCGCCCCGAGGGCCTCGGCAGGGGGGCACACGGGGCAGGGGGCCGGAGCACCCGGCGGGGAGGGCAGCCCGGGGGCCCGCGGGGGGGGACAGCGCGGGCACGTCCAGGAGCCTGGCGGGACCCGGTAGAGCCGGGGAGTAAGACACTGCAAGTGCCACCCGGAATTGCAAGCATCACAAACTAACATGTGGTGCCCGCGGTGCCCGCTCCGGCAGTTTTAATATATATGCCCCTTCTCAGGGATATGTGCTACATTGACTCCCAACGGAGTGATGTTGATAATAATAATAATAATAATAATAATAATAATAATAATAATAATTGCGTGAGAGAAAGAATCTAGATCTATAGTTAATCACTACGCCATTAACAAAGAAACCTAGACAGTGGCAGGTTTATACCTCAACGTAGCTCATCCTGCCACCTGGCCATGGCCAATTAGAAAAACTGGCCAAAGCTTTGGCCACGACTAATCCGGATCATGCAGGCCGCATCGGCCTCAAAAGGTATGTCACGTGAAGTCGTGAAACCTCATAACCTAGCTATAGCGGCTACCCTTCCTGCCTTCCATCTCACTATAAAGAAACTATGTTCAGAGAACCACAATTCTATTTAACTATCTATTAAATTGAGACAACTATTTAAATTGATTTACTAATTAATTATTAAAGGGTATTTAATATCAAGTAAACTAAATATATTTACAAATATATTTAGTTTGCTTGATATTTATGAATATATTTTTAATTGCCTCGGGGCCCTTTGGCAGAATTTACAAGTCACGAAAGACCTACATAGTTGCGTTGGAAAATATTTAAATGTATTTGGCATTATTCTCCTTGGTATTTGGCATTAAGCCCCCTAGCGCAGAAGAACATTTAAATATATGTAATTTGGAATCATGGCATGGCTAACGTGATGACTGGCTAGCTAGACCTTTTCAGTGGTTTTCCATTTGCGGGTATTTCCTCGTAAATGGTGGGAGAGCGATCGCAGCAATGGTGCTCACCACTAGGCACTCCCGGCCAGTTAGGCTCGAAACACACGCCCTGATCAAGCATGCTGTTTCCGGCCCCACCGTCTAGGTCATGATATTCTGGTCATGACCTAGGTCATGATATAGTCGCTCTAGCTACAGGTAAGCCAGCCATAATTTCAATGCACAAGGCTACACATTTCCATCACCATATTCATCTTCATCATCCTGAACGACTCGAACACGCGGACAAGATAACGGCAGGCTCGAGCTACCATGGTCCGGATTCTCCCGATTTCTGGCCTGCGCTGACCAGTTGTCTCCTTGATATATTTGCCTTGCCCCCCAGTTTGTGTGAAAATATTTAAATGTTATTTGATCTTGTTTTGGTACCTGCCAAAAGTATTTAAATGTTATTTATGGGTTCAATAATATTTGTCCGACCTTTGCAAGAAGGGCTCGATCTGCTGCTGCATGACCCCGGTACGTAACTATCGGGTTGTCTGCCTCCAGAGCGCCGCGCTGAAGGTCTTCATGTGCATGATGCTGCACAGGCTCCACGCCGCGCTGGACCCACACCTGGGTGAGTCTCAGATGGGTTTCCGTCGTGGTCGTATAACACTGTCATGGCTGTCGGTTTGTCGCGCACCGGTTGATGGCTCGGAGGTGCGTCGCCTTTGCCCTGACAGTTTGCCGCTGGTCTTCATTTTTGTTGAATATATCTAGGCCTTTGACACGGTCCTCTGGGAGGCTCTTTGGGCCATCCTATACCTCGATCTGGATCGGGTACCACCAGTGTTTATTGCTGCCAATGATTCGTCGACTGTATGAGGGCTCATAACAGGCAGTAGTGCGGACTGCGGAAGGCACCTCCCCACCATTCCCCCTTCACCACGGGGTGTGGCAAGGTTGTGTCCTGTCCCCATATCGAGTTCATTATTGTCGTGTTTCACGTCATGCGCCGGGCACGTGCGCACTTTGCTGCTCTTAAGGGGTTCGAGCCCGGCTTGGACGTACATCCTTGACGAGCGCGAACACGGCTGCGTTGACCCCGGCTATACCGCCTGTCCAACCTGATTTATGCGGATGACACCACCCTTATCGCGCGCCCCGAGCACATGCCGGACCTGGTTGGACTGTCTGGGCTTGGAGCCGGCGAGGGCGGTGGGGTTGGAGATTAGCGTCAAAACTGAGGCGATGGTGGTTGGGCCTTCCAGTCGCCCGCCGCTGCCGCGGAGCCCTGCATGCACTAGACGGGACAGATCGTCCCGTTCCGTGATCGCTTCAAACTGCTGGGCCGGGAGCATGCCGGACATCGCCGACGATGTGGACACCCGCATCGGCCTGGCCTGGGCTAGGCATCGTTCGCTCAACACCTACTGGCGCTCAAAGGGCCTCGGCGAGCACCGCAAGCGCATGCTCCTCAAGGTCCTGGGGCCTCATGGTGCTCACCTATGACGCCGAGGCATGGACGCTCACGGACACGCTGGCCGCCAATTAATTAATTTTAAACTCGTGCTCCCGTTGCCAGGGGGTCACGGAGCACCGTAGTGCTTTTAATCCCTGTGTGTGCACAACAGGAGAAAGGGTAGAGGCCCCCATTCTCCTTAATGCCAAAGGCATGCCACAGCCGAAGTCGGACTGTCACGCTAAACGGTCCGGCGATCTGTTGGTGCAATAAGACCCATGTGAGCATGGCATAACAAGGAGCGTGGGCAAGTGATCTGAGCATAGCCAGGACGTAGCATGGCTGTACAAGGGACTAGGCTAAGGCTATATGGCTAGCTGGTAATGCCGTGTACCGTGCGTTCGCGGTGCACGTGACTAGGTATGTTGGCACAGCTAGGCAAACATTCTAAGCATGGCTGCCATAGCGGCAGTGACAACCAATGGATACAAGCTCAGTAGGGCTGTTTTGCAAGCTATTCTAGCCCGCAGGGGACGACCACATCTTGTGCCAGGTTGATCATCAGGTCCCCGCCCCTCCAGTACACCAATTGGGCTTCTGGGGGTCCTGCTTGTGGCGGAGCCGGTATTCCGGCCAGCCGGTCGCGTCGCTGCTGCTGCTGAGCGGGGGTCAGGTCGTCTTCCAGCGTCCAGGTGAGGTCGTTCAACCGCTTGCGACGAGAGAGGAACCGCTGCAGGCTGTCCTCACGGGAGGGGCCTGGTGAGCAGGACTGGTGGCCCGGGAGCCGCCTTGTCCCGTGAGTGGGGAAGGCGGTGGCACCCACGTAGTTCTACCTCACCTACCAGGCCCATGAGGGTAAGGAGAGCTCTGGCCGCCAAGCTAGCTAGACGGCACGGTACGAAGTCGGTAACCAGGATGCTCTGTCAGGCCAGCTGAATGTAGGTTTTTCCACGCATAGGTCCTTAGAATCTTTGTACCAGGGCATGCATGCCTCGCATTTCGGACGAAATCAGTAGACAGCGTAGGATAGCATTCGTCGGGACATCTTGCTCGCACCAGCCAGGTAGACACCAACCTCGGTCTGGCCGGCCCCTGCAGGCAGCAGTGGCTTGGCCAGCCAGGGCGGCATATCCTGACCTGGCCTGGCCCCAAGGACATACCTAAGAAGGTAGGCAAACATGTCATGACCTACACACAGCATTTGCTGGCCGACCTAGTGGTCCCAGCCCCGTTTGAACATCGCATTCACTCCCTCTCTCGATCTTGCTTGGACTGCTATGCAGAACAAGAAGAGGTGGAAGACGATTGTCCAGGCTCATACGCCGCCAGCGGCCGCCTGTGGGCAAGCCCCCCCCCCCTAAGAGGAAGGGGCGCTTTGCTGAGTAGAATAGTTAGGGTTTTCTAGATTAGAAATTAGCTTAGAGTTAGATTAGTTCGGTTTCGCGGCTTTGCCCACCTCCATCCATCCAGCAAGGGAATATGTGCTACATGATCTCCCAATGGAGTCATGTTATAATTTAATTTAATTTTCATGGGTCTTATTGCACCCACAGAACTTGCCGGATCGTCTATCGTGCATGTACCATTGCTGCTGTGGCATGCCTCTGGCATAAAGGAGGAAGGGGGTCTCTGCCCTTTCTTCCTGTTGTGCACATACAGGGATGAAAAGCACTCCGGTGCTCCGTGACTCCCCAACGGGAGCACGAGTTTAATTAATTAATTAATTATTAATTAATTAATTAATTAATTAATTGATCAATGATCTTTCTATTGATCAATGCTGTTGATTGATAGAAAGCTCTGTGACCGGCCTGCGGCCCACTTGTGGCAGTGAGAGAAGCTAGCTTGCTAGGGCGCCGGCCCTCCCTCCGGCCTACTCGCTGTGTATAGGGCCGGTTGGAAGTTCCTTTACTTGGTATTGGCACTCACCTGACGCATGCAGTATAATAATGATTAATACTAGTAATTAATTAATCAACTAATCGCATGTACACATCCTCGCAACTGATGTGCTGGCTAATCCAGTCCCATTAATTAATTAAGTAATAGACACGTGACTGCGTCACGTGAGCATAAGTCCTCAGTGGGAGGGATATATGCAGTCCCATAGAACCAAAGAACTCATGCAACTGCTAGTTCAAGCTAAATACTAGTATCAATTAAAGACAGTGATCTTGACCAACCACCCTACTAAGGCCCTACGCAGCTGAGGACTCATGTCTGGACATGTTTAGCTGAAATTTGATCTGTCTGACTGATTTGCGTCTTTCCACCCAGCCAACTACTCTTGTCCTTCGCTATACAACGTTAGGACGCCATGCATCCAAAAAAAGTTGCCTTGAGCACGTGCACAGGCCGATTCCCCAGTAGGAAAAAATGTTCTGAAATCCCTGTTACTTGGCAGCAATCAGATCTTCCGCAGATGCCACCTGGGCAGACGCCAGCCCTTTGAGAATCCCCATGACCTCGCTGCCAGGGAAACGGCCAAGCCAACCTGTGGAGGAGTAAAAACGCCCCATGCATGAAGCACAAGAGCACTGAAATCGCAAAACAGGACAAGACTGCCTAAAACGCTGAATGCCCCAATCGACTTTAAAGCTAGTACTAAGTCTACTAACTACAGATGTGGTCTAACCACAAACTAGCCATATGCTCTATACCACAAATAAATGCCATCATTGTTGTCTGTTCTAAAGTATGGACACACAGTCAAGAAGTATCCCGAAGCATACACACAGGCAAGAAGCACCAGGAGCAGTCTTCGATCCGTTGAAACCGCTCCGACCACGCACTAGAAACTGACTCAACACTAACCCACCCCCTTTTGGGGGTTAGGTCACGCACTTGCTGGCACAGCTAAAGATGATCATCTTAACAAGTCAGACGGAAAAAGAAACAGATGTAAAGAAGAAGACGTGTAAGAATGCATTACAAGTCAAACATGTGGCTGCGTGGTGAAGGTGAACCAGCTTGAGATCGGGTGGTTCAAGTGCAGATCCCGGGTTTACCATGCCGCATGATGCGAGGTGCCGGTGCAGTGCCCCTGGGTACCAATGACTCGGGGGGCGTATCAAACATGACCGTATGACATCGCTATTTGCAGATCATTGGCCCAATTTAGCCAAAGCAATCTATGAACTATGAACTATTATCTATGAACAATGTAGGAACTATCCATGAACTACCCAGGAACTACCCATGAACCATGGCCCGGAAACTATCTACCTATGAACCACTATCTATGAACCATGGCCCGGAAACTATCTACCTATGAACCACTATCTATGAACCATGGCCCGGAAACTATCTACCTATGAACCACTATCTATGAACCATGGCCCGGAAACTATCTACCTATGAACCACTATCTATGAACCATGGCCCGGAAACTATCTACCTATGAACCACTATCTATGAACCATGGCGGGGGTCCGCCGATCCCATCACCCGCTGATATGCACCACCACGTCTGCATCCACGTTTGAGCCTCCATGAGAGCAGTATGGAGCGGGATAGCGGCAACAAACGTGAAGCGTGAGCAGAAGGGCTAGCGAGTATTTAGAGCAGCTAGCAAGTAATTAGAGCAGCTAGCAAGCAATTAGAGCAGCTAGCAAGTAATTAGAGCAGCTAGCAAGTAAGCGCAGCTAGCACGTAAGAGCAGCCAGGCAGCATAACAAACAATAACTACCATGGGCACTTGGAATATACTACATATATTTGGAAAGAGAAACTCCTAATCCACAACACACCACGAGCAAAATAGGATCAAGTCAACTATCTTCAGCGGTCCACCCAGAAACTCGTGAGCAACGCCGAAGCAGAACACATATCCCGTGCCGCCCTGCCCGTAAATCGCTGGTCAGACATCACTTGTCCACCACTCACCTCTGCTGGCCGAGATCTCATCAAAGCAACACACCCCATCCCCGTGGTGATGAAGACGACTGCCCATGCAGCCGCCAGAAGCAACGCCCCCAATCACCACCCCTGCGAGCTGCCCCCCGGGACATCCATTCTCTCCAACAGGCCACGCCGCGCAGCCGCCCTTGCCCTCCCCATCGGAGCAACCACATTGGCCTTTGCAACCACCTTGGTTCTTGCAATCACATTGGCTTCCGCGACCACGAGTGCACGTCAATGCGGCGGCATCAGCAGCAGCTCCTTCCCTTCTGCCCCCAATGGACGCGCCGGCGGCGGCGAGTGATTCCGACAAACGCAGATTTGCCAGGGCCGCGGGAACATCCCCTTGGCAGCAAGCATGGGCGGGTTCGAATAGGTGGGTGTTGTGGCTACCGCGGGCCAGTTCTACCCCGCTCGTACTGCCACCTGCCCCATGACTACTAGCGACCGCGTCCCTCTTTGTCGCATCACTGGCCTCGTGACCAGCCTCGCCATGTGTCACGTGATGGTGACTAGCAGCGATAGCGCCAGCACTGGCGGCCGCCACCTGTGGCGTTGGGATGTCGTCCATGTTGATGGAAAGCACGTGGTCGGGGCCCAGGAGGTCTACAATGTCCCTCAGGTAGGCGGCGGCGAAGGGCACCGGCTCGCACGAGTGGTCGCCATACCTGGCCAGGGGGTTGAGATACACATTAGACAGCAGGGTTATAACTTTGTTGAACAGTTTAAGCAATTCAGTCGTTGATTGATTCGACCGCAGGATTCAACGGAAGCAACATAGACAGAGCAGAGGAGTGTGTTGAATTGCCTGTCCAGGCTTTAGGATGGATCCTTCTCGCAGCGATTTTTTATAGGTGACGATTTCAAGGCGGCCACCTTTTGAAGGGACATTGAAGCGACAAATCAGACTGCCAGGGAGAGACAGTGCCGGCCTACCACTCAACCAAACAGGTGGCGCATGACACGAAGGGAGGCCAGCCATCACCGCTTGCCAACAAGATTGTGGCCGTACATTGGCGCACGCTGAAAACATCGTGGCAGCTCATGAAACAGCCAAGACAATAGCCCCTTACTCAGAACAGCTGTGTCGCAGCAGAGACAACAACCGTGTGGACACGGTTTCATGAATAATTATAAACATCTTCTGCTACTAGTATTAACTTTTCTTTCTTCTTACCAAAACAAATGAGGGAACACTCTTTTGTTGTTGTAGGTTGTTGTTGCAAGCAGGCAAGATCAAGGCATGCCGCATGACAGGGAACCACAACACAGGACGCGGTGGGACCCACGAAAGAGCCCATCCGATCAAAACAAACAAAAACAATTAAGGGGGGGGGGATTTTCTTAAACAGCATGGCGGCCATGCCATCAATGCTGTGCCAATAATCACAGACGAGACCGAGGGTTGCCTACCGAAAACCAAGACGAGACCAAACCAAAAAGATTCTTCATGAAACCACCTGGTGGCCTAAAACATAAACAACTCCACCTGGCGGCCCACTCACTCGACCGGCGTCGTGTGGTCGCCCGTCACACACAGGATGTAGCGCCCGTCCCCGCGCCCCTCAGCCTGCCACAGCGCCCGCACCAGCTGGCCCAGCATGGCGTCCACCGAGCGCAGACCCGCGCGCTTGAGGGCCAGGTTGCGGTCATGTCCGGCATCATCCACCGCCTGGTGGGTGGGGTGAGAAAAACAAACTCCCCAATTTTTTTTTTTTAATAGGGAGATTTTTAGGTGTGAGGTGGGATTGAAAGGGTAGGACTTAGTGGGTCGGGGGTAGTGGGGACACCACCGCGCCGTCCACCTCCTGGTGGGGGTGAATGCGACCCCATGGCGCTTGACCGACTTCCTGGTTGAAGCTACCGGCCGGTTAAACCAACCAAGCTGACCCTATCGCATGGTACGCGCAAAGGATTGAACATTCAAAGTGTGGCATCTCACCGACCTTTATGTGCAGGAAGCCGAAGTTGAAGGGTGCGGTTTGTGCCCCTCCCCCCATTTGCCTAACGGCCGACAGAGGCAGAGAATCCTGAAGATGGGCCCCAGTGGTTGCGCCATCAACAGGGCCTGGGTGGCCCACCGCCGCGGCCGCAGCTTTACTAAGGTCGCGGTCGCTCCTGATGCCAACAGCGGCAGCGGTACCACCGATGGTGGCAGCGCTTGGTGGTGCCGTGGTTGGATGGGTCACCGCTGCGGGCTTACTGGGGTTGCTAGTATCAGAGCTTTTGTCGCTGGCGGTGCTAGTACAGGTGGCGGGGCTGCTTGTAGTCCTCCCACCGGCGGTAATCGCACCCACGATCGCGCGGGCCTTGGACGAGAGTGACGTGCCGTAATCGCCTGTGGCGCCCTGCGCGGGCACAACCTCCATCTCCAGGGACATCCCCAGCCCCGCGATGATCTTGGTGGGGGCGACCATGCAGCCGCGAAAGCCATGCTGCTGGCTGAACGTGGGGACCTGGAGACAAGGGAAGCCGGGAGGAGAACGAGGACTGTTTCAAGTCAAGAGAAACCATTAACAGTCGGTAAAGAAGTAAAAACAAGAAGACTGCCGGGTATCTTTTGGAAAAATGTTAAGGTTTATGTAAGATAGTTTGCATAATTGCGGCAGACGCTGAAAAGCCGTGCTGCTGGAAAAGGCGTGCTGCTGGGTGAACGTGGGGAGTGGGGACGATCCACCAATCCACCAATCCACCAATCCGCCCATCCGCCCATCCGCCCATCCGCCCATCCGCCCATCCGCCCATCCGCCCATCCGCCCATCCGCCC
>RPFO01000167.1:2370147-2427647 GCA_009746045.1 Mesostigma viride | reverse complement strand
GACGGTGACGGTGACGGTGACGGTGACGGTGACGGTGACGGTGACGGTGACGGTGACGGTGACGGTGACGGTGACGGTGACGGTGACGGTGACGGTGACGGTGACGGTGACGGTGACGGTGACGGTGACGGTGACGGTGACGGTGACGGTGACGGTGACGGTGACGGTGACGGTGACGGTGACGGTGACGGTGACGGTGACGGTGACGGTGACGGTGACGGTGACGGTGACGGTGACGGTGACGGTGACGGTGACGGTGACGGTGACGGTGACGGTGACGGTGACGGTGACGGTGACGGTGACGGTGACGGTGACGGTGACGGTGACGGTGACGGTGACGGTGACGGTGACGGTGACGGTGACGGTGACGGTGACGGTGACGGTGACGGTGACGGTGACGGTGACGGTGACGGTGACGGTGACGGTGACGGTGACGGTGACGGTGACGGTGACGGTGACGGTGACGGTGACGGTGACGGTGACGGTGACGGTGACGGTGACGGTGACGGTGACGGTGACGGTGACGGTGACGGTGACGGTGACGGTGACGGTGACGGTGACGATGACGATGACGATGACGATGACGATGACGATGACGATGACGATGACGATGACGATGACGATGACGATGACGATGACGATGACGATGACGATGACGATGACGATGACGATGACGATGACGATGACGATGACGATGACGATGACGATGACGATGACGATGACGATGACGATGACGATGACGATGACGATGACGATGACGATGACGATGACGATGACGATGACGATGACGATGACGATGACGATGACGATGACGATGACGATGACGATGACGATGACGATGACGATGACGATGACGATGACGATGACGATGACGATGACGATGACGATGACGATGACGATGACGATGACGATGACGATGACGATGACGATGACGATGACGATGACGATGACGATGACGATGACGATGACGATGACGATGACGATGACGATGACGATGACGATGACGATGACGATGACGATGACGATGACGATGACGATGACGATGACGATGACGATGACGATGACGATGACGATGACGATGACGATGACGATGACGATGACGATGACGATGACGATGACGATGACGATGACGATGACGATGACGATGACGATGACGATGACGATGACGATGACGATGACGATGACGATGACGATGACGATGACGATGACGATGACGATGACGATGACGATGACGATGACGATGACGATGACGATGACGATGACGATGACGATGACGATGACGATGACGATGACGATGACGATGACGATGACGATGACGATGACGATGACGATGACGATGACGATGACGATGACGATGACGATGACGATGACGATGACGATGACGATGACGATGACGATGACGATGACGATGACGATGACGATGACGATGACGATGACGATGACGATGACGATGACGATGACGATGACGATGACGATGACGATGACGATGACGATGACGATGACGATGACGATGACGATGACGATGACGATGACGATGACGATGACGATGACGATGACGATGACGATGACGATGACGATGACGATGACGATGACGATGACGATGACGATGACGATGACGATGACGATGACGATGACGATGACGATGATGATGATGATGATGATGATGATGATGATGATGATGATGATGATGATGATGATGATGATGATGATGACGATGACGATGACGATGACGATGATGATGATGATGATGATGATGATGATGATGATGATGATGATGATGATGATGATGATGATGATGATGATGATGATGATGATGATGATGATGATGATGATGATGAGAGAAGAAGAAGAAGAAGAAGAAGAAGAAGAAGAAGAAGAAGAAGAAGAAGAAGAAGAAGAAGAAGAAGAAGAAGAAGAAGAAGAAGAAGAAGAAGAAGAAGAAGAAGAAGAAGAAGAAGAAGAAGAAGAAGAAGAAGAAGAAGAAGAAGAAGAAGAAGAAGAAGAAGAAGAAGAAGAAGAGAAAGAAAGGAAGGTCGGATCATGCTGCCGGAGTTGCAGATACTTGGCCTTAGCATTCGCCCTTTCATGGACTACCAATCATTCCGCCACGAGCGTACGTCTCGACTACCAGCACCACAGGTGGCGCGGCGCTACTAGGAAGTGGCACTACCCCGCGTGCTGCCAGCAAGGTGGCAGGCCTACTTGCGACTCGTGGCCATCCACCAGCAATGCCTCAAAGGGCTCAGTCGTTATAACGAGTCGCTGCGTGACGGGCAGCGGCATGGAGGCCAGGTTTGGGGGTTTGGGGGATTTATCCTGGTCGTTGTAACGGAACACATGCTCACGCTGGGATGGGCTTACGCTCGATCGATGGTATTCACAGCCAGATGTGACGGCCAAGGCTCCGCTAGGTGAGCACATAACACCCGGATTCTCCAGCTTCCTGGCATGCGCTGCTTGTCTCCTGAATACGGTGGTCACTACACTACAGTATTCAGTCTTGCACTGGTTGCCTCATGGATACTGTGGTCACTATACTACAGTGTTAAGGCCTGCGTTGGTTGTCTCATGAATACATGCGTAACTTTGTCGTCAGAAAGCAACAAACGTGAAAACGCTAGCTGCCCAAATCTGAGATTCCGCGGAACACAGAAAGTAAGAAAGCCTAGAAGCTACCAGCAAGGAATCGAACATAGGACCTTTGGCATGATTTCGCGGCTGTGTGAGTCTCCTGATCCGAAGGCATCTCACTTAACGTTTCGAAACAGCCCAACTGCGAAAAACCTCTTTAACGGAGAGGGGTGCCAATATGTCCAATATTGCTGAATCTGTAGAAGATGACTCACCACTAGACCTAAGTGTGCGGGAGTACTACGCACGGACCTACGCGATATTCTAGTATCGCCGAAGTAGGCAGGTTGACCACGGCTGGAATCTGGTTGTAGTGTGACGTACAAACCTCGAGGACGTAGCCGAAACTAACATGCGTTACATGCATAAACAGAATGAAACATCCCTCTGGTTGGGCTGCACTTCAACGGCCCCGATGCGAGTCGCATATTTACACAATTTTGTTTGACCCGGCTCCGGTGGCCATGAGCGGGCCCTCCATGACTCTCCGCACTCCGCATGCCCTTTTTCTTTTGTTTACTTGCCCATGAGCAGGTCCATGACAGGCCCATGAGCAGGGTGACACGTTACTTGAGAAGGGTACTTGACTAGACCTTTTCACATTAGAGGTACTTGTCCTTGTAAGGCCCATGTGAGCAAACTTCAAACAACGAGCTTCAACTCACTTGTCCTTTAGGGGGTCCGTCCCAGAAATGTTCCCGCTCAGCCCTGGGCCCCGCACGACAACACCGCACCGGTGCTCAGTCGCGTAGCGCACACTCACCTGGCAGGGACATCATTTATAGGGCAGGGAAATCATTCACAGATCACTGAAATCATTTGTGAGTTTTCGGGACAGACAGGGACGTTTGCAATCAACATCATCCTGTTGCTATGTTGTTGATAAGAGTGGGGAGGTGAGATAGCCGCAAGAAAACAGGTGGAGGGTATGGTGGTGGCGCGAGCATTGAGGCAGAATCTGTGGCCTGACACATAAGAAGACAGGAACAATATGTGGATTTAAACGGTGGAGGGTACATTGGGATTTGAAACCGGAGAGACAGACACCGGGGGACCGGGGACGTGCGAATGCAGCAGCGGCGACTATCTGTGAAAAGAAGGGAAGATGGGACCTTTTCTATGAGTTATATTGGACGCTCCCAATGGTCAAGTAAGCAGCCTGCATGGCATCATTTATGGATGGACGCGACAAGCAAGATCTAGTGGTTGTGGCCCACCGACGCATGCATGAATTTACCTGGAACCAGGATCGTGACGATGGCACTCCCTGCAGCACCGGCTGCACCACCTGCCTGCCTTCCCGCCCACACACACCCAATCACCCAGCCACCCGTCCATGCCCTCACCCACAGCCCACCCCTCCCCCCTGCTCCCCCAAACCTAACCCTAAACCTTAACCTAGACTGAGCATATCACAGAGAGAACCAGCACAGGCCAGAAATATGGAAGCATACCGCTGGCATATCGCTGGTCTGCACGCGTGCCTATCCACCTATCCACACGACGGGAGCCGGGCCCCACAGGAAAAAGGCCAAGCCCGTGACTTGGGCCTCGAGCCAATCCTAGCTACTCTAGCACCGAAATAGTAGTCATGTCATATCTATACATGGGTCGATCCCATAACACACCTGCCAGGTGGCATTGTTTACTGCTTGCGCTGGGCCATGAAGGCATCCCCTCATCACCCAGAGGACTGCCATGAGCTGATGTGGATGCCATCAAGGCATGCGATGCGTATGGCAGGCACACCAGCAGTCGTGCGCTTGCACGCCGATCCAGATGCATGCCTTGAAGGACGACACAGCCACAAGCTATATCTATCTATCTATCTATCTATCTATCTATCTATCTATCTATCTATCTATCTATCTATCTATCTATCTATCTATCTACCTACCTACCTACCTACCTACCTACCTACCTACCTACCTACCTACCTACCTACCTACCTACCTACCTACCTACCTACCTACCTACCTACCTACCTACCTACCTACCTACCTACCTACCTACCTACCTACCTACCTACCTACCTACCTACCTACCTACCTACCTACCTACCTACCTACCTACCTACCTACCTACCTACCTACCTACCTACCTACCTACCTACCTACCTACCTACCTACCTACCTACCTACCTACCTACCTACCTACCTACCTACCTACCTACCTACCTACCTACCTACCTACCTACCTACCTACCTACCTACCTACCTACCTACCTACCTACCTACCTACCTACCTACCTACCTACCTACCTATCTATCTATCTATCTACTATCTATCCATCTACTATCTATCTATCTATCTATCTATCTATCTATCTATCTATCTATCTATCTATCTATCTATCTATCTATCTATCTATCTATCTATCTATCTATCTATCTATCTATCTATCTATCTATCTATCTATCTATCTATCTATCTATCTATCTATCTATCTATCTATCTATCTATCTATCTATCTATCTATCTATCTATCTATCTATCTATCTATCTATCTATCTATCTATCTATCTATCTATCTATCTATCTATCTATCTATCTATCTATCTATCTATCTATCTATCTATCTATCTATCTATCTATCTATCTATCTATCTATCTATCTATCTATCTATCTATCTATCTATCTATCTATCTATCTATCTATCTATCTATCTATCTATCTATCTATCTATCTATCTATCTATCTATCTATCTATCTATCTATCTATCTATCTATCTATCTATCTATCTATCTATCTATCTATCTATCTATCTATCTATCTATCTATCTATCTATCTATCTATCTATCTATCTATCTATCTATCTATCTATCTATCTATCTATCTATCTATCTATCTATCTATCTATCTATCTATCTATCTATCTATCTATCTATCTATCTATCTATCTATCTATCTATCTATCTATCTATCTATCTATCTATCTATCTATCTATCTATCTATCTATCTATCTATCTATCTATCTATCTATCTATCTATCTATCTATCTATCTATCTATCTATCTATCTATCTATCTATCTATCTATCTATCTATCTATCTATCTATCTATCTATCTATCTATCTATCTATCTATCTATCTATCTATCTATCTATCTATCTATCTATCTATCTATCTATCTATCTATCTATCTATCTATCTATCTATCTATCTATCTATCTATCTATCTATCTATCTATCTATCTATCTATCTATCTATCTATCTATCTATCTATCTATCTATCTATCTATCTATCTATCTATCTATCTATCTATCTATCTATCTATCTATCTATCTATCTATCTATCTATCTATCTATCTATCTATCTATCTATCTATCTATCTATCTATCTATCTATCTATCTATCTATCTATCTATCTATCTATCTATCTATCTATCTATCTATCTATCTATCTATCTATCTATCTATCTATCTATCTATCTATCTATCTATCTATCTATCTATCTATCTATCTATCTATCTATCTATCTATCTATCTATCTATCTATCTATCTATCTATCTATCTATCTATCTATCTATCTATCTATCTATCTATCTATCTATCTATCTATCTATCTATCTATCTATCTATCTATCTATCTATCTATCTATCTATCTATCTATCTATCTATCTATCTATCTATCTATCTATCTATCTATCTATCTATCTATCTATCTATCTATCTATCTATCTATCTATCTATCTATCTATCTATCTATCTATCTATCTATCTATCTATCTATCTATCTATCTATCTATCTATCTATCTATCTATCTATCTATCTATCTATCTATCTATCTATCTATCTATCTATCTATCTATCTATCTATCTATCTATCTATCTATCTATCTATCTATCTATCTATCTATCTATCTATCTATCTATCTATCTATCTATCTATCTATCTATCTATCTATCTATCTATCTATCTATCTATCTATCTATCTATCTATCTATCTATCTATCTATCTATCTATCTATCTATCTATCTATCTATCTATCTATCTATCTATCTATCTATCTATCTATCTATCTATCTATCTATCTATCTATCTATCTATCTATCTATCTATCTATCTATCTATCTATCTATCTATCTATCTATCTATCTATCTATCTATCTATCTATCTATCTATCTATCTATCTATCTATCTATCTATCTATCTATCTATCTATCTATCTATCTATCTATCTATCTATCTATCTATCTATCTATCTATCTATCTATCTATCTATCTATCTATCTATCTATCTATCTATCTATCTATCTATCTATCTATCTATCTATCTATCTATCTATCTATCTATCTATCTATCTATCTATCTATCTATCTATCTATCTATCTATCTATCTATCTATCTATCTATCTATCTATCTATCTATCTATCTATCTATCTATCTATCTATCTATCTATCTATCTATCTATCTATCTATCTATCTATCTATCTATCTATCTATCTATCTATCTATCTATCTATCTATCTATCTATCTATCTATCTATCTATCTATCTATCTATCTATCTATCTATCTATCTATCTATCTATCTATCTATCTATCTATCTATCTATCTATCTATCTATCTATCTATCTATCTATCTATCTATCTATCTATCTATCTATCTATCTATCTATCTATCTATCTATCTATCTATCTATCTATCTATCTATCTATCTATCTATCTATCTATCTATCTATCTATCTATCTATCTATCTATCTATCTATCTATCTATCTATCTATCTATCTATCTATCTATCTATCTATCTATCTATCTATCTATCTATCTATCTATCTATCTATCTATCTATCTATCTATCTATCTATCTATCTATCTATCTATCTATCTATCTATCTATCTATCTATCTATCTATCTATCTATCTATCTATCTATCTATCTATCTATCTATCTATCTATCTATCTATCTATCTATCTATCTATCTATCTATCTATCTATCTATCTATCTATCTATCTATCTATCTATCTATCTATCTATCTATCTATCTATCTATCTATCTATCTATCTATCTATCTATCTATCTATCTATCTATCTATCTATCTATCTATCTATCTATCTATCTATCTATCTATCTATCTATCTATCTATCTATCTATCTATCTATCTATCTATCTATCTATCTATCTATCTATCTATCTATCTATCTATCTATCTATCTATCTATCTATCTATCTATCTATCTATCTATCTATCTATCTATCTATCTATCTATCTATCTATCTATCTATCTATCTATCTATCTATCTATCTATCTATCTATCTATCTATCTATCTATCTATCTATCTATCTATCTATCTATCTATCTATCTATCTATCTATCTATCTATCTATCTATCTATCTATCTATCTATCTATCTATCTATCTATCTATCTATCTATCTATCTATCTATCTATCTATCTATCTATCTATCTATCTATCTATCTATCTATCTATCTATCTATCTATCTATCTATCTATCTATCTATCTATCTATCTATCTATCTATCTATCTATCTATCTATCTATCTATCTATCTATCTATCTATCTATCTATCTATCTATCTATCTATCTATCTATCTATCTATCTATCTATCTATCTATCTATCTATCTATCTATCTATCTATCTATCTATCTATCTATCTATCTATCTATCTATCTATCTATCTATCTATCTATCTATCTATCTATCTATCTATCTATCTATCTATCTATCTATCTATCTATCTATCTATCTATCTATCTATCTATCTATCTATCTATCTATCTATCTATCTATCTATCTATCTATCTATCTATCTATCTATCTATCTATCTATCTATCTATCTATCTATCTATCTATCTATCTATCTATCTATCTATCTATCTATCTATCTATCTATCTATCTATCTATCTATCTATCTATCTATCTATCTATCTATCTATCTATCTATCTATCTATCTATCTATCTATCTATCTATCTATCTATCTATCTATCTATCTATCTATCTATCTATCTATCTATCTATCTATCTATCTATCTATCTATCTATCTATCTATCTATCTATCTATCTATCTATCTATCTATCTATCTATCTATCTATCTATCTATCTATCTATCTATCTATCTATCTATCTATCTATCTATCTATCTATCTATCTATCTATCTATCTATCTATCTATCTATCTATCTATCTATCTATCTATCTATCTATCTATCTATCTATCTATCTATCTATCTATCTATCTATCTATCTATCTATCTATCTATCTATCTATCTATCTATCTATCTATCTATCTATCTATCTATCTATCTATCTATCTATCTATCTATCTATCTATCTATCTATCTATCTATCTATCTATCTATCTATCTATCTATCTATCTATCTATCTATCTATCTATCTATCTATCTATCTATCTATCTATCTATCTATCTATCTATCTATCTATCTATCTATCTATCTATCTATCTATCTATCTATCTATCTATCTATCTATCTATCTATCTATCTATCTATCTATCTATCTATCTATCTATCTATCTATCTATCTATCTATCTATCTATCTATCTATCTATCTATCTATCTATCTATCTATCTATCTATCTATCTATCTATCTATCTATCTATCTATCTATCTATCTATCTATCTATCTATCTATCTATCTATCTATCTATCTATCTATCTATCTATCTATCTATCTATCTATCTATCTATCTATCTATCTATCTATCTATCTATCTATCTATCTATCTATCTATCTATCTATCTATCTATCTATCTATCTATCTATCTATCTATCTATCTATCTATCTATCTATCTATCTATCTATCTATCTATCTATCTATCTATCTATCTATCTATCTATCTATCTATCTATCTATCTATCTATCTATCTATCTATCTATCTATCTATCTATCTATCTATCTATCTATCTATCTATCTATCTATCTATCTATCTATCTATCTATCTATCTATCTATCTATCTATCTATCTATCTATCTATCTATCTATCTATCTATCTATCTATCTATCTATCTATCTATCTATCTATCTATCTATCTATCTATCTATCTATCTATCTATCTATCTATCTATCTATCTATCTATCTATCTATCTATCTATCTATCTATCTATCTATCTATCTATCTATCTATCTATCTATCTATCTATCTATCTATCTATCTATCTATCTATCTATCTATCTATCTATCTATCTATCTATCTATCTATCTATCTATCTATCTATCTATCTATCTATCTATCTATCTATCTATCTATCTATCTATCTATCTATCTATCTATCTATCTATCTATCTATCTATCTATCTATCTATCTATCTATCTATCTATCTATCTATCTATCTATCTATCTATCTATCTATCTATCTATCTATCTATCTATCTATCTATCTATCTATCTATCTATCTATCTATCTATCTATCTATCTATCTATCTATCTATCTATCTATCTATCTATCTATCTATCTATCTATCTATCTATCTATCTATCTATCTATCTATCTATCTATCTATCTATCTATTTATCTATCTATCTATCTATCTATCCCACCCACCCACCCACCCACCCACCCACCCACCCACCCACCCACCCACCCACCCACCCACCCACCCACCCACCCACCCACCCACCCACCCACCCACCCACCCACCCACCCACCCACCCACCACCCACCCACCCACCCACCCACCCACCCACCCACCCACCCACCCACCCACCCACCCACCCACCCACCCACCACCCACCCACCCACCCACCCACCCACCACCCACCCACCCACCCACCCACCCACCCACCCACCCACCCACCCACCCACCCACCCACCCACCCACCACCCACCCACACCCACACAAACACCCCCCCCCCCCCCCACCCCCCCCCCCCCCACACCGAGACGACACGGTTGGCAATGACGAACGATTTTCCAGTTTGAGTTGTTTTGTGGCTTTGGCTTGTAACACGCCTAGTTGGCACACATGCCCCAGTAGAACTACAAATTGCCAATCACCCTCGCAGAGCGCTAGCAAACAACGCACTTGGTAGCCTGGGAAGGAGGGCAGCGTGCAGCTGTCCAGCGCCTGACAGAGCGCCGGCCCGTACTCCTCGAACTGGCGGTCGGCACGCCGTTTCTCCACCTGTCAGTAAGGGGCGGAGAGTAGCCAGGGGCAGAGAAAACCAAAAGGGTAAGGAGGCGATGGGGACAGCGGACTTGGCACACTTGACCCCTCGCATCCGTGGTCGCAAGGTTTCTCGACCTGACAAGGGGGCAGAGAAAATAGAGGATGGTAGTTCAGATGATGGCGACCCAGCATGCAAGCAACGGAGGCAATGATGCAAGGGAAAACTATAAAAGAATGCAACGGGAAATAAAAACAAAACGCAAGGGGAAAATAAATCATAAATGCAAGGGAGAATATAATTTAATTTTTTACCCCCCAAAAGGGCAAGGGAGACACAGCGTCCACCCGGCACGACCCCCCCCCCCCCCCCCCCCCCCCCATATGCTGAAGCCTGAAAAGGAACGCCGAGCCAGCACCACACCGGCATATTGCTAGGGAACAGAAGCCACGAAAGACCCTATTCACATGGCATATTGGCAGGGATAGCGGCAGAGCAAGAAAGACCTGTTCAGGTAGCATGTTGCCAGCCATCACAGAGCAAGGGAGTCCCCATTACATGGCGTCTTGATGGGAAATGGATAGCAAGCGACTCACCATACTCAAATTGGTGAGCTCCGGCTCATTTTATACTGACAGCAAAAGGGCTCAAGAGGGGGCGGCCCAGCCTGCTGCCGGCAGTAATCCTGACTGGCAGCATACCGGTGCCCGTAACTAGGTATAAATAGGGTTGCTATAGGGACTCCTGTGGTTGTGCTACGTTTGGAACAGTACAGTGGAGGATTACCGGAACAAGTGGCGCGGCGCATCTACAGTAGTCACGGCGGTGCTGTTGTATCCAATAAAATATGAAAGTCCAGCACCACCGGTGGCGCGGAGCTGCTAGGAAACGGCGCTACTCCATGTACTTCGTGTGGTGCCAGCTGCCAGCAAGGTCACAGAATCGTCTCCACAGCTTTGAGAGCATACTCAAAACTGTATCCGGGCAACAACGTCGGCTTTCCCATGTCGAGGAAAGGTGCGCTGGCTGCGATTGCCCGTACCCTCAAGTAGCTCCAACGAGCTGACAGCAGCCTCCCTTTGCCCTTTGAGTTTTGGAGATGAGGGGAGGTGCGGGGATGCGGTGGTTGGGCATCCAATTTGGGGGGCAGACCCAGGCAGTATCGCCCGGGTTTTTCTATGCTACTATGAGCCCCGATAGTACAAACTGAGCACGCGAGCGTGGGTTGCATTATGACCGCTGTCACTCTGGGCCAGTTGGACAAGAGGTGGTGGTCTGCTGCGCTGGCTGTAAAGGGTCTTTCCCCCCTTGGTTAGCGACAGGTTGACACCGTGCCGTGGAGGGGGGATACATCAACGAGCAGTGGCCGTCGTGGGGTGCGGCGTGGCTGCGAGCAAGGAGTAGACCGTGGGGCCTGACGCAGACAGCGTCCGCTTGCGTACGCAGATAGCGTCATCTTGCGTACTCGGTCATTAAACTGAAAGCCTATTGGTGTTGCCTTCACGCGGTCACATCCATGCAGTGGTTCCCCTACACTCAATCACCATCGGTGAAGTCGGTTGATGTGTGGGGCTCGTCCTGTGCATAAACGAACATTGTTGGGAAACCAGCGCATGGGGTGGGACCCTCTTTGAAGCCGCAGGAGACCACCCCAGGATAATTTGCCCCAGGGGAGGCCCGAAGGAAAGTTCCTCGTGATGGGGAGTGCATATTGGCTACCGCTGTACGTAGTCTGCCGATGGAAACCCCGAGAAGGGGACTAATGCCGGCCCCTGTAGTCCGCCGGCACATATGCACTATGCAAAGGAAAACGCGCGGATGACGCCAAGGAAAATTTAACATGGAGGCCACCATTGCCTGGGGGAACGGCTGCCTTGCAGGACTACTCCTGACGATTCCGAAATGATATCCACAAAAATCCATTCCTAAAGTAACAAATGAGGGGGCGGCTTGTTAGATACGATTGGTGAGGGTACGGGTATGCCTTTGTTGTTATTAGTGGGGGGCGGGCGGCTTGTTAGATATGATTGGTGAGGGGACGAGTATGCCTTTGTTGTTATTAGTGGGGGGGCGGCTTGTTAGATATGATTGATGAGGGGACGGGTATGCCTTTGTTGTTATTAGTGGGGGGGGGGGAGGCTTGTTAGATACGATTGATGAGGGGACGGGTATGCCTTTGTTGTAATTAGTGGGGGGGGGCGGCTTGTTAGATACGATTGGTGAGGGGACGGGTATGCCTTTGTTGTTATAAGGGGGGGGGGGCGGCTTGTTAGATATGACTGGTGAGGGGACGGGTATGCCTTTGTTGTTATAAGGGGGGCGTGGTGGCTTGTTAGATATGATTGATGAGGGGACGGGTATGCCTTTGTTGTTATAAATGGGGGGGGGCGGCTTGTTAGATATGATTGATGAGGGGACGGGTATGCCTTTGTTGTTATTAGTGGGGGGGGGGGCGGCTTGTTAGATACGATTGGTGAGGGGACGGGTATGCCTTTGTTGTTATAAGTGGGGGGGGCGGCTTGTTAGATATGATTGGTGAGGGGACGGGTATGCCTTTGTTGTTATAAGTGGGGGGGGGCGGCTTGTTAGATATGATTGGTGAGGGGACGGGTATGCCTTTGTTGTTATAAGTGGGGGGGGGCGGCTTGTTAGATATGATTGATGAGGGGACGGGTATGCCTTTGTTGTTATAAGTGGGGGGGGGCGGCTTGTTAGATATGATTGATGAGGGGACGGGTATGCCTTTGTTGTGATTAGTGGGGGGATGGCTCGTGATACACAAAAAAATAAGGCATGCTCTTTATACATTCATAGGATCTATAATTAAGATAAAGACAGACATGATAGTAGTAGATTAATAAATAAGATACTACAGTACTAGCATGAGTTAGTAGTATACATACAACGAGAGAGTACTCACGATTCCGGTGCCGTCGTTTACGAACGCAAAGTTGCTCTTGAAGGCAATGTCTCCGGGCGACATCGGCAGGCCTGCGCCCATTGACTCAAACGCACCCCTGCAGTGAGGATTCGCCAGGGATGTCGGCAGCATGGAAGGCAGGGCAGTGCCGATGAGATGCCTCACCAATGGGATACATAGAGAACAAATCCCAACTGTTTCAAGTGCAGGGTTTAGGGTTAGGGTTTAGGGGGGAGGGTATAGGGCACATCCATCCACTGATGAGGTACAGGGAATCTCCACTACTGAGCTGCACCGATGAAGACGCCACACGGCGCATGCTGCCAATAAAATTGGAGGTGGTCGAGGGGGTTAAAGAAAGATAGGTAGGTAGGTAGGTAGGTAGGTAGGTAGGTAGGTAGGTAGGTAGGTAGGTAGGTAGGTAGGTAGGTAGGTAGGTAGGTAGGTAGGTAGGTAGGTAGGTAGGTAGGTAGGTAGGTAGGTAGGTAGGTAGGTAGGTAGGTAGGTAGGTAGGTAGGTAGGTAGGTAGGTAGGTAGGTAGGTAGGTAGGTAGGTAGGTAGGTAGGTAGGTAGGTAGGTAGGTAGGTAGGTAGGTAGGTAGGTAGGTAGGTAGGTAGGTAGGTAGGTAGGTAGGTAGGTAGGTAGGTAGGTAGGTAGGTAGGTAGGTAGGTAGGTAGGTAGGTAGGTAGGTAGGTAGGTAGGTAGGTAGGTAGGTAGGTAGGTAGGTAGGTAGGTAGGTAGGACATGACGGTGGAAATAAGTGAGGCATGGCATCAGCACATAGCCCGTGACGAAAAATCGCTAGGCTAGGGCCGGCAGGGAGGTCACGGGGGAAAGGAGATCACCTTCCCCGGTAGTAGATGCGCGGGTCGTATCCCAAAATAGACATGTGGGCGGTGTCGGACCCACACGCTAAGCCGGGCTCGACGGGGTCCATCAAGCCGTTCAGGCCGGCGGCTGGGGGCCCAGGCGAATTAAGAAGGCAGGCATTAACACGAGGGATGGTTGGTGAGTCGAGGTAGAGGGGAGGTGTAATGATTTAAATCAGGAACCAGGCACTTAAGAAGGAAACATTGGCAACAAATGAGGGCAGGTTGGTCAGTAGAGGGGAAACTTATTAGAAGAACCAGGCACGACAAGGAAGAAATGTAATCAGCCATAAGAGTTTATTGGCGAGTTTGGCAGGAGATGCCGTAACATCTAAAACACTGTACCTTCCACATCCACAAAAGTCATAGCCTAAGTCGAATCCTACTGCATTGGGTGGTAACGGTACAAGTGCAGCTGCCCGGACCTTTGAAAGAATCTTTTCCATGTGTGCGCTTTGAAGCTCGTCGTCGAGAATCATGCAGTCAGCACTGAGAAAAGACAAGGGCGATACATGTTTCTGTAATAGAAAGAATCGGCAAGTGTGATTAGTAGAACGGCGACGATCGGGCGAGCCCATGATGGGACCGACGCAGAAGGTGGATCAACAGGCGATGGCCAGTACATATCTCATTATCAAAGCATCAAAGCAAGCGTCTCATTCTCAGAGCACGCGGTGATCATCAACACACACGACGGCGTCATATCGTGAGCGTATCGGCATGCCAGCGCGTCTCGTGCGTAATATCTCACATGTGCATCTCAGTGAGAATCGCATGTACTTCCAAAGTCGTTTTCGCGGAGGTGTGATGGATCCATCAACGACCAGTTTTGGTTCCACAACCGAATAACGGGTCCCGAAATCATGACCCATTTTCTGCAACATCCGCCCGCCTCACCACCACGACAGCAACGGCATCCATCTGGGTGCGGAACCAGCAGAAGAAAGCGGTTCGGACCTATCCTCAAGCCTTTTGCAACAATCACCCTGTCTATGTTACCCAACCAAAACACTATCTACATCGTTAGCATAGTCTACAAAGAAGTAAGGGCCAAGGAACCAACCAAAACACTATCTACATCGTTAGCATAGTCTACGAAGAAGTAAGGGCCGAGGAACCAACCAAAACACTATCTACATCGTTAGCATAGTCTACGAAGAAGTAAGGGCCGAGGAACCAACCAAAACACTATCTACATCGTTAGCATAGTCTACGAAGAAGTAAGGGCCAAGGAACCAACCAAAACACTATCTAAATCGTTAGCATAGTCTACGAAGAAGTAAGGGCCAAGG
Organism: Mesostigma viride; assembly: GCA_009746045.1. Taxonomy (NCBI): domain Eukaryota; kingdom Viridiplantae; phylum Streptophyta; class Mesostigmatophyceae; order Mesostigmatales; family Mesostigmataceae; genus Mesostigma; species Mesostigma viride. The sequence goes on along the minus strand of RPFO01000167.1, from coordinate 2,411,792 downwards.
AACCAGACTCTATTCTCTGGGAGCTCTCACCGGCGATGGCGTCAAAGAAGGGCAGCTCGGTGGCCTGCAGGGGTGTGCGGAACCCCAGGGAGGGGATGGCCACCTGAACAGCATGAAAGGGTGCAGAAGAGCACTCAGGGGAATGGAAAGAACGCAGGACGCCGGGTATAACATCAAATGAAGTTTTTTGTAGTTTCCAGGTTGGGAATCCTAAGCCACGAGTGCACGGATAGCAACTCCAGGGAGCCCCTGCAGATAAACCATTGCAGTAGCGTTGCAGCACACCGTGAAATTTTCGGCATGATACTGGATTCAAACACAGGACCTCTTGCATGATTTCGCGACTGTAGGGGTCTCCTGGTGCTGAGGCATTCCAAGCAATAGCCCAACCGCGAGTAGCAGATAGCTGTTTTGTGAGCACGCCTATGTGGTTGCATCACATCTGGGCACGTGTTTCCAACGGGAAGTGGCAGGAAAAGACATCGTGAAAGGATTCCCACGGTTGGTGCCGGGTGTGCTACCAGATGCAACTAGAAATCAGAATGGCGTGCCATGCTTGTATCGCGGGATGACCCCTTCAAGACCACAACTCTGCCAAACCTAGCAACGTCCATATCGTGACGACGGAGGCATGTCCAAGATCAACGAATTGATGTGCGTAGTCGTCGTGGCAAGCTTAAGAGCGCCTTACATCACCGATTCCGTCGACGAGCACGAAGACAACCCGGTGACGCTCCATGCCCACGCGGATCCGAGTAGCCCCGCTGTGCCGTTGACGCTGCTGCAAGCTAGATCCTAGACGCGCTCCCCGAGAAGTGTGACAACCACGTGCCAGGAAGGCCTTCGCGGCACCCCGTTCCGGGATGAGAGCGGGTACCTTAGGCAAGTAATCGGCCTTGACCTGGCTTATAGACAAAATCACCTAACGAACTAAAGCTAGCCAGCAACATACATCATGGCATTTGATAGCGTACCGCTGATTGCAGGCAATCATTAAAAGCTTGGAATTGGCCCTTCGATTCCATCTCACGATGTGGCAGCTAGCATCCGCTGGGTATATCAACAACAACGCTACTCAGTCGACATCAGTGCCATGCCCGCCCTGGTATTTCAGTCAGACCTGTTGTATGCAAAATAGACTCTAGATTCTCGTAACAAGATGATTTCCAAGCAAATAAGGCAAGCTAAGCCTTCGAAATTTTGCCCCTGCATGCCTCTAAGTAATCATACATGCATCGCCATATTGCCCACTGTGGTTATGCCCCACGACCTTGTCGCCTGTCGCCTCTGCAGACCAGTGTGTGTTGGCCACAGCACGCGCCGCGCCATGCGCCACACCCTCACGTGCAAGAATTAGCCCACTCGTAATCAGGCGGAGCCAATTTTCGGAAGAACCAGGGAAGAACCGTTAGGTTCGCCAGAACTGGCGAAGCTTGTAAGGCCGTACACGTGAGAAAACTGATACATCTCTAGAGTAGGCTTGGCAGAACTCAGTAAATGTATTCATTGAGAATGATAGATTACAGACGTGCCGGTGAGATGGGCATGCAACATAAGGAAAAACCCGATAAGGAGAACAACCCTGAAGAAATTCATAGGAATCATCTGCCGACAGGGCGGACATCCAAGGATCACGCCAGCTGCACAATGAAGCCAGGTACAACTAACTAGTCACTACATCACAAAATGACTACGACACGCAGCAACATCGCTGCCGGCCCACCCGACCATGCAGGCTTGGGAGAGATCTACTGAGACCGCATGGGTCGCGACACCGGCCCAAATCAGGAGATGCCGGCCAGGCTGCCGAGCTCATGGTCGCAGTCCCGCGGGGGGGCCACGTGATGTGTCTACTTGGTTGGTGCGAGCTAGGTGCCCTACGAGCTGCAGGCCCCGCAGGCCGGCTGCTTAATGGTGCTGGTGATATATGGCATGCCCTAGTACAGGTCCTCATTGCGGACTACATGAGTGAGCAGCATATCCTACTCTGAAAATGGATCGCAGCATGTTGGTGACCGCGCCGTCCAGCTTGCGGGCCACTAGGTCGGCGGTAAGGGTCCAGGCACGTCTCGGCCCCATACGTGAGAACAGGAAGGACGAGGACCTTAAACAGGTCCTGTTTCTCGATCCTGCCCAGGGGCTTGCGCCACAGGGCCCGGCCCGCCCGGTACTGGCGTAAAGCGTGCCGTGCCAGGCGAGGGAGATTAATTAATTAATTAATTAATTAAACACGTGCTCCCGTTGCCAGGGTGTCGGTCACGGAGCACCGAAGTGCTTTTAATCCCTGTGTGTGCACAACCGACAGAAGAAAGGGCAGAGCCGGACCCCCAGTCTTCTTCATGCCAAAGGCATGCCACGGCTGCATGCGGGCACGCTAGCTAAACGGACACGCTAACGATCCGGCAGTCTGTGGGTGCAATAAGACCCATGTGCGAGGGAGATGCGATGGTCCACATCAACCTCGCAGCTGGGAAGCAGGCAGTGCCCAGCAGCTTGCCTGACGCGGTCCCGATACACGACTCGAGAGCCGTTTAGTAGATAGAAGGGTGGGCTGGTGGCGGTGAGTGGGTGAGCCCAACCGCCAGGGCCTCTGTCTTCTTGCTGACCTCAAGCCCCACTGCACGGGCCTCGATAGCCAGGCAGTCAAGCCATGTCTGCACGTGCCCAGTGTCCTCGAAGAGGGTGGTCTGGGCTATGTGCTACAGATACCCCCAACGGAGTTATGTTCCTAATTATTTTAATTAAACTTGATGGGGACAAACTTGTGGCCATGCAATTCTAGCTGGCCGGCCACACTCTTGCCTTTGATCCTTCTTGAGTCGATCCGATGCGCGAGCCTTCTTAGCCGGGATGAAGGGTGGGTGGGTGGGTGGGTGGGTGGGTGGGTGGGTGGGTGGGTGGGTGGGTGGGTGCATGGGTGGGTGGGTGGGTGGGTGGGTGGGTGGGTGGGTGGGTGGGTGGGTGGGTGGGTGGGTGGGTGGGTGGGTGGGTGGGTGGGTGGGTGGGTGGGTGGGTGGGTGGGTGGGTGGGTGGGTGGGTGGGTGGGTGGGTGGGTGGGTGGGTGGGTGGGTGGGTGGGTGGGTGGGTGGGTGGGTGGGTGGGTGGGTGGGTGGGTGGGTGTATATGGGTGGGTGGGTGGGTGGGTGGGTGGGTGGCCGGGTGGCACTGACTGCCTGATGGCCACGGACTGAGGGAGGGAGGAATCGAGGGAGGGATATATATATCAAGGAGACAACCAGCGCAGGCCAGAAATCGGGAGAATCCGGACCATGGTAGCTCGAGCCTGCTGTTATCTTGTCCGCGTGTTCGAGTCGTTCAGGATGATGAAGATAGTATCAAGGAGGATGATGAAGATATATATACATTATCATTGCCCGGGGTGTCCACTGTCGTCAGTCCTAGTGTCTTCCCTGCCTGCGTTCCTGAAAAACAACATGCAAAAGACCTACGCGGGTATACTACACTGTGCCGACTGGATGGGTCTGCATGCGAGCTTGAACGATCAGGGGAAGGCTTGGCTTCACTCCGTTTCCCTTGAGGGGAGCGTGGGGTCCGCATTCCTGCGCGCCCTCGGGGCCCCATGAGCCCTTTGTTCACGCTGGTTCCGGCCCTTTACGCCATCGCTCTCCGCCACCAGCTCTTTGCCCCGCAACCTCTCATCACGGCGGGTGCGTCCTGCGGCAGCTGCGGGCTTGCTCTGGATACTACTGGGACGCACTACATCGCGTGCATGGGTGGCCAGCAGAACCAGAACTGGTTCCTCTATCTCCATACCGCTCTCCTCCGGGTGGTGTGTGCCATGGTTCGGTCGGTCTTTCCCCACTCCACCATCAAGTGCGAGGACGCGGATGGGGCCGCCCTCTACTCACCCAACCACCGCCCCGACATTACCGTGCTTGACTACGACGGGCAGGGTTGCCACCTGCTCATCGATGTCTCCGTGGCTCGGCCGCTTTCCGGTCGCCACATCCTCCGGGCGGCTGTGGATGCCGGCGCTGCTGCCGCTGTGGCTGAGCGCGACAAGTTTGCCTCCTACGGCAATGTGGGGCCCCACCGGGTCATCCCCTTTGTCCTTGAGGAGTTCGGGGCCATGGGCCCCAAGACAGCGGAGTTTTTCCACGAGTGCTGCCAGCGCCGTGAAGACCGCCTCGACCTCGAGGGTCAGACCGCCCCGTGGTCGGCCCGCACGTGGTCCTCGTATTGGCGGCAGCGCCTGTCACTCGCCCTCACTCGCACCGTGGCTGATGTGTTATTCCGCCGCACCCGGGCCGACTTTGTCGCGACCCATGCGGTCTAGATCCCTTCCAGGCCTGCATGGTGGGCCGGCAGCGCTGTTGCTGCGTGTAGTTTTGTGATGTATAGTTAGTTGTACCTTGTGCCGCTGGCGTGATCCTTGGATGTCTGTGTCAGATTACTATTAATTTCTTCAGGGTTATTCTCCCAGTTATCGGTTTTTTCCTTATATGTTGCATGCCTATCTCACCTCCGTAATCTATCATTCTCAATGAATATATATACATTATACTTTTTATAATATATCTTCATCATCCTAGCTGACCGACTCGAACACGCGGACAAGATAACGGCAGGCTCGAGCTACCATGGTCCGGATTCTCCCGATTTCTGGCCTGCGCTGGTTGTCTCCTTGATATATATATATATAGAGAGAGAGAGAGAGGGAGAGAGAGAGAGAGAGAGAGAGAGAGAGAGAGAGAGAGAGAGAGAGAGAGAGAGAGAGAGAGAGAGAGAGAGAGAGAGAGAGAGAGAGAGAGAGAGAGAGAGAGAGTGAGAGAGAGAGAGAGAGGGAGGGAGGGAGGCCGGGGTGGGCGGGGGGGATGGAGGAGGGAATGAACCAATCAATTGATGAATAAATGAACAAACGAGAGTTTGGCTTGATAGATAGTTATTAAGAAGGGTCTATTACACATTAACCGCACAATCGTTGTCGTCTTGGCCTGCATGCATCATGCTTGACCGTGTTTGACAGAAGAAACCCTACTCATAAGGACTCCACTTTTCCTAAATATCCCTAAAGTCGACCGCAGGGTCTACCAATAAGACAACCGGCACAGGCTGAAATTTGGAGAATGTGGACCATGGTAGTCGTTGCAACAGAAATGGCAGAAAAGTGCTGCTAGTCGAGGACATGAGGGGCTCAGGCCTCTCAGTGATATGCAAAAAGGTGCAGAACAAAGCCATCTGGGCCAAGGTTGTAGAGGACAATGATCCCCCCCCCAGTGGGAAAGAAGCGCGTCACCCGTCATGGGAAGAACGCCCAGCGTGACCGCTAGAGCTTGGCACTACCTGCTTGATGTCCCTCGGTTTGTTAGTTAAGGCATTAGATATATACAATAAAACAGCTAGGATTGTTTGTCCACCCATCCATTCATTGGGGTTAACACTCCGTGACTCCCCAACGGGCCCCGTGTTAATTAATGGCCGGAAATCATCTGTGCACCAGAAATTCCTTGAGGTTGGGAAACTTCCCCAACAATGCTTGGCGGTTGCGATCCTGTCAAAAATATGCAGCATATGGGGAAAAAAAAAAGGTCCGGGCAGGGTGGACGTCAACATAGGTCTTCCAGTTCGCAACTATCTAGATACCACACGATATCGCCTTTTCTTGAGCAAAGGAAGTAGGCAGGTTTGTGCACACACACTGGGGGCCCAGTCATGCCATTAGCAATACCTGATGGAAATGAGAAAAAACCTGCAACCAAGCAATACAACCTGAAGATTGCCATTTAGCAGTAGTAATGCACAACATAGCAACCCAGAACCCATAGATAAACACACCACTTCCCACAAGAAGCTGCACTTTTTAAAGACAGATTGTAAGTGGCCCGCCCTGCCACTCCTTTGTTGCCCCAAAGGATGTCAATTTGGCAGGCAGAACCACACAAGGAAAGGAGCAGAAAAATCTTCAAGTTGAGCACTTTGCGCTAGGTGGCTCCCACTCTTTCATCCCCAAGAAAGAAGGGGAAGAAAGGGAAAACTTTACCCATAAAAACTATTGAGTCTTCATCAATGATAACCAAGACTAAAACACAGCACATTATAATGAGCTTAGCCAAAGGCACCATGACGTGGTAATTAAGTTAGTTTGTTTATAATGAGCGCCGAAGTTAACTTGATACACAGGGACCGTGCTACAAGAACACCTACCAAAAAACGGCTTACACGTCTCACTTAACAGTTTAACAAAGACTTTTGCCAACAATGAGGCCGCATGGAAGGCGACATTATGGAAATCGCAGGGGGGGGGCATTGCTTTAAAGCCAAGTGCCCTGAACCACAATTGGGAGGCACGTACTAGAGACTAGATGACAGACCTCTAGTGTGGACATAGCCTGTGCTGGTTGTCTCCTTGATAGTGTTTGGGGTCAGCCCCTTGTTGCTAGTAGAAGCGCTAGGAGCGCCCCATGGGCTTCACTCTGCATGTTGGCAGTCTAGTTTCTAGCTAGTACAAGAGCTAGGAGCACCCTATGGGCTTCATGGTGTTTGTTAGCATGGGCTTTGTTGTAAATATTAGCAACCAGAGGGGTCAGTCTGTAGTTTGTACTATGCATGCACGCACGTACTACTTGTTAGGCAACTTGGTGACGGGGCAGGTGGGAAGGAAGCGCACCCTGCAAGCAGATTGATTCATTTTATCTACTTCTCATAGAAAATGGCCACCGTTGTCACACGGCCACTTTCCTAGCAGCTACATTACCAGCCCCTCGGCAGGGGGCGCGGTCAACAAATTCCCAGACCACGGCACGAGGCTACGTGTTGACTGCGCTATTTATAAAAAGGAAAACCACCTGAAGGGGTTCGGCCACATGCCTATCAGTATGCCCGTTGACACCGCAATAGCATTCTTGGGACAAGATATACCTATAGGTACTTTAGGTTGGTATGTTGGTATGTTGGCATGTTGGTATGTTGGTATGAAGGTATGAAGGTATGAAGGTATGAAGGTATGAAGGTATGAAGGTATGAAGGTATGAAGGTATGAAGGTATGAAGGTATGAAGGTATGAAGGTATGAAGGTATGGAGGTATGAAGGTATGGAGGTATGGAGGTATGGAGGTATGGAGGTATGGAGGTATGGAGGTATGGAGGTATGGAGGTATGGAGGTATGGAGGTCTGAAGGTCTGAAGGTCTGAAGGTCTGAAGGTCTGAAGGTCTGAAGGTCTGAAGGTCTGAAGGTCTGAAGGTCTGAAGGTCTGAAGGTCTGAAGGTCTGAAGGTCTGAAGGTCTGAAGGTCTGAAGGTCTGAAGGTCTGAAGGTCTGAAGGTCTGAAGGTCTGAAGGTCTGAAGGTCTGAAGGTCTGAAGGTCTGAAGGTCTGAAGGTCTGAAGGTCTGAAGGTCTGAAGGTCTGAAGGTCTGAAGGTCTGAAGGTCTGAAGGTCTGAAGGTCTGAAGGTCTGAAGGTCTGAAGGTCTGAAGGTCTGAAGGTCTGAAGGTCTGAAGGTCTGAAGGTCTGAAGGTCTGAAGGTCTGAAGGTCTGAAGGTCTGAAGGTCTGAAGGTCTGAAGGTCTGAAGGTCTGAAGGTCTGAAGGTCTGAAGGTCTGAAGGTCTGAAGGTCTGAAGGTCTGAAGGTCTGAAGGTATGACAGGGAAAAATGGTACCTTTATGCCGGTGCAACCGTTGACATCAAGTGTGTGGAGTGTGGCGGCACAGCTCTGGGCGAGGGCATCAATGCCGGCATCTGTCACTCCCAGGATCCCATGCAGGCTGCGGCGCAAGAAAGGGGCGAGGCAAGAAGGTAAGGATAAGTGTGTGTGAGAGAGAGGGAGGGGGGGAGAGAAGAGATAGATAGATAGATAGATAGATAGATAGATAGATAGATAGATAGATAGATAGATAGATAGATAGATAGATAGATAGATAGATAGATAGATAGATAGATGGATGGATGGATGGATGGATGGATGGATGGATGGATGGATGGATGGATGGATGGATGGATGGATGGATGGATGGATGGATGGATGGATGGATGGATGGATGGATGGATGGATGGATGGATGGATGGATGGATGGATGGATGGATGGATGGATGGATGGATGGATGGATGGATGGATGGATGGATGGATGGATGGATGGATGGATGGATGGATGGATGGATGGATGGATGGATGGATGGATGGATGGATGGATGGATGGATGGATGGATGGATGGATGGATGGATGGATGGATGGATGGATGGATGGATGGATGGATGGATGGATGGATGGATGGATGGATAGATAGATAGATAGATAGATAGATAGATAGATAGATAGATAGATAGATAGATAGATAGATAGATAGATAGATAGATAGATAGATAGATAGATAGATAGATAGATAGATAGATAGATAGATAGATAGATAGATAGATAGATAGATAGATAGATAGATAGATAGATAGATAGATAGATAGATAGATAGATAGATAGATAGATAGATAGATAGATAGATAGATAGATAGATAGATAGATAGATAGATAGATAGATAGATAGATAGATAGATAGATAGATAGATAGATAGATAGATAGATAGATAGATAGATAGATAGATAGATAGATAGATAGATAGATAGATAGATAGATAGATAGATAGATAGATAGATAGATAGATAGATAGATAGATAGATAGATAGATAGATAGATAGATAGATAGATAGATAGATAGATAGATAGATAGATAGATAGATAGATAGATAGATAGATAGATAGATAGATAGATAGATAGATAGATAGATAGATAGATAGCGTGCGTGTGCGCGCGAGATATATATATATATATATAGAGAGAGAGAGAGAGAGAGAAGGGAGTCAATAGGCCATGACCGAAAAAGAACCAATGGCGATGGATATTGTGGACAGGATAGACAAGCGTGCACAGTAAATAGTAAACAAAGAAGCACGGTTATAGAGCCTGGACAAAAATGGGATTGGCCATCTCCACGAAAACGCTGGTCTTGGTCAATTGTAATCCCTATCCACACAGTCTTAATTTTTCTTCTCCAGTTCAGACATAAGGTCGAGCACACTATGGAATGAACTAAACCCCAGCTTACAAAGGACTGTCGGATGGGTGTGTCATGTTCCTCCCCAGTGGCGGCCCTCCCTGGCAAGAGGTGAGTGCTGAGACGTTAACCTACAGCTGTCGCAGTTACAACGAATGGCAACCACAACGCAACACAATGGGCTACCCATGGTCCGCTGAACCAGGGTGGAGCCATCGCCCTCTGCCTCTGCTGGGCTTCAAATACGCATGCATGCAAGGACCCACACCCACGCAATGGAAGCAGCCAGAAAAGTGCATGGGCGATTACAGCAGGATGTCATTGGAAAAATGATAAAGGGCGCGTGGGGATGAGAGGGGGGGGGGGGGGGGGGGGGGGGGGGGGGGGGAGGGGGGGGGAGGTAGGGAGGAGGGGGGGAGAGGAGAGCAGCGATACTAGTTAAGTGCCGGTGGCCTGTCGAACCTCGTTGTCACACACGTAGACGTGCCAGACAACCACCATCTCAAAGAGCCTGCACAGCCTTTCCAAACCCTTGGACTTGCAACCAGGCAACCACCGTTCCTAAGAGCCCCCATGCGTATCACATGATATATAATTATTCTCACTCCTGTACTTGATAATTTTCAATGAACACATAATTATGAAGTACCTGAGCAGCTCCAGATGTCGACACCCCTTTGCCAGTTCCAAAAGGCCCTTGTCCGTGATGTGGACGCACCTGCGAGGCATGACAGAAGACCAACCGGGTAATATCGTGCAGAATCCTTTGAAAAACAATTAAATAAAGTACCTTTTTAAAAAACATTTTTATTTTTCTAAAAAATAGTATATGACTAGGATTGAACACAAGACCTCTGGCAGACCTTGTGCATTTGTCAGCATGTCGTGGCGTCCTGGTAGTCAAAATGTGATTCTTGTATCATTCCTTGTGTTTCATACCTTGTGTTTTTGAAGAGAAAGGTGTACAGTTGCATCATTATGACTGGGATACTTCTTTCCTGTAGCCAGAATGAAAATTTGTGTTATTGAAGCCCGTCTCTCGGGTAGTTCCCGATCAACATCCATCAACAACGAAACAAGCCCACAGTTTTACTTTGCTGTGAATTACTATTGGTCACCGTTCATCGCACACTTACCAAGAGACTAATACTTATCAGTGCTTTCAAAAGACTATCACAATCGCAGCCCTCCCTCACATCCCCATGGCGTCATGGAACCTCTAATTGTAACAACAATTGGAAGTTACACGTCACCATGGTAACAAGGAACAAACTTGTGTTGTAACTAGTAACTGTACCGCCTTCCCAACCGTCTGTAGCAGAGCTCCCTTCTAGCGCACTCGCACGTCCTCTTATCCTGACAACTCTACCACAAATGCCAAGCAATATAATCAACGGGTACTTCCGTTTCCTCAAAAAGTCTCCGGTTGACACGATCTGGCACGCAAGCAACACATTCCACGCCCTCGTAACACCGCTTGGCAATGCTGTACGCGATAGCCGCAGACACACTAAATCGCATGCATACACTCATGTCATGCTAGCCTCATTAACACGCTTATACTGATTTACCCCTACCTTGCTCCCTTGGCTTTCCTCAGGAGCCCTACTGAACGTTTAGTAGTACTACTACTCATACATGTATCCACACATACGTCTCGCTAGACCTGGGCCAAGCTACCCCTTATTGAAAGGAGCTGCCCTCGCGAACCCTAGCGCCGCCTAGATTCATGTGCATACATATATTCACGCATATGGTTTGCTGGAACTGGGCCAAGCAACGTCTTATGGGAAGGGGTCGCCCTCGCGAAGCCTAGCGGTTGTCCCACTGCCCTCGCGAAGCCTAGCGGTTGTCCCACTGCCCTCGCGAAGCCTAGCGGTTGTCCCACTGCCCTCGCGAAGCCTAGCGGTTGTCCCACTGCCCTCGCGAACCCTAGCGGTTGTCCCACAGTGATACATGTCCATATGGGGGGAAACTGACCAGTGTGTCCAAGCACACTTAAAAAGTGACTCATGACAAGCATACGTAAGCAAGTGGGTTTTACTATCCATCTTTCAGCTGTTATTCTTTCGCACCAGGTCAAATTGAGGCTGGTGAGCTGGCTGCACTTTGCAATAGACGCCAGCTGGGCATCCGTCACGGTCTGCACAAAACAGAACGTACCGCAGACGCAAACAGAATACTGAGAAAATTTCACGATGTGACGCAATGGGAAACGGGAGAGACAGACGTATTATGATTGTAATTATCATCATCATTATTATTTTCAATGAGGTATGATTATATACAATGCAGACAGATCAATGCCAATGTGCTATCCTGAAACCGAGACTTGTTCACAAAAACCAACCTGGGGGAAGGTCGCTTAGCTTATACCAAAGGATTTAGGGGCACATCAAGCAGTGCACCCCGTCGCGCTGGGTGGCAAAGTTTTATCGGCCTCGCCCACCTGTTTTTAAGAAATGAACTGATCTAACTAGCTCAACTTCGTCATGGTTTGTCAGTGCAGGAACTGGCCAAAGGCACCCATTGTGTCATGTTCCGCAAGCGTCAGGCTACCTCTTATTCAAATTCTTGATGGATAGTGTCTTATTCAAGTTCTTGATGGATAGTGTTTAGTGGGAAAAATTTAGTAGATGATAAAGTTCAGCAATCTGATGCCCTTGAAACAAATGCCAAAGCTGAAGCAGGTGCCCCCTCCCCCCCTAAAAAAAAAGAGTTAAACAGAGTTCACACGAGGGAAAGCACTTCAGATACGAAAGGTTGAGGAGGGTAAATGCCCACACAAAGCCAAAGTTCAAACTCATACACCGCAGCACCATCCCAGGAGCCACTCCCACTCAGAATACAATATAGCAGCACCATACAAGAAGTTCTACTTCTACATTACAGCATCGTACCTGGGACCCGCACACGTCCAATAGCTTAAGGTTCTTGAGAACTGAGATGCAGTCGTACGCCTTGCCCGAGAACCTGTCCAAACGGGTTGACAAACATGGGGCAGGATGAAAAGTTGGGTAGAGGAGTGGGGGGATGGGTGAGCAACAAAGGAAGCCTTGCCTGAGACCCTGCTTACATGGAACGATATTATACGTGATCTGGAACGAGAAGGGGTAGAGGGGGGGGGGGGGCGAGGGTGAGAATGGAAGAGTGAAAATGGGTGGAGTGGGCAAGAGGTGAAGAAGGGGAAGGGGTAGCTGAAAGGGTGGGGAGGGTGGGAAACCCTATAACTCTGGATAAGGAGTAGAAGAGTTTCAAGGGATTTGAGAAGGGGAAGGGGTAGATGAATGGGGCGAGAGAGTGAGAAGCAAAAGTGAGAAGAGGTAGAAACAATCTCGCGTCTTACGAGTTCGGCGAGCCTGGCATTTTACTTCTTTTTCCGCTTCCCCTTATGTACATACTACCCATGTATTTTCAGATGCTGACAAGCCCAAGCCAAGCCCTGCCCAGCCCTTTTTCGCCAAGCTCCGCGCTTGGCCGAGTTTGCTCTTCTTTTCGTTGTCGGATCAATTTTCTTTTTTCCAAAAGTCATGCATCTCCTCTATGGAGTTGCACATTTACTTTGTCTAATCCTAATTTTGATTCCGCTCTCCGAGCCGCGCATGGGAGGAGGAAGTGGAAAACGAAGGATGACACGGATGCAGGGAACGTCTCATGAGATGCATCTCACGATGAGCTGCGATGGCCCAAATTTGGCAGCTTTCTTGTGTTTATACTGAGAATGGGATAAAGCAAGCACTTAGGAAGGAGCTGACCAGCTGGCTCATGCAACGGACAAAGCCAAGGGGACGCTATTGGGTGTGAGCGGGCTTAAAGATGCATGACACGGAAGAGAGCAGGAGACGTAAGAAAGGGCATGTATATAGCATACACAGCCACCCTGAAAGACCCCAGATCACATTAATTAATTCATTTACACGTAACTGCGTCATGTGAGCATGAATTCACACAGATGAGATCATCTAGAACTGATGGGTGTTGGGCAATTGGCGGGACTGCAATAGGAGCACCCCATCGGCATTGACATACAGTTAATTATTGTTAGTTCTGTCGCGAACATACTCACCCACCGGTAGAATGCATAGAGATAGAGCTACTCCGTGGCTTTGTAATCAGCAGATATGGTGCTACAGTGTGGCTTTGTAATAAGCAGGTATGGTGCCGAAGTATGATAGGATAGGTATTCCACATGGGCACACACGAGTAGAGTACGCACCGCCAGAGCTGCATGGTGGCGTATAGACGATATATGTTTGTAGTAAGAAATAAGTAAGGCAAGCTTATAGCCATCGGCATCCTCAAGGAGAGGGTGTACAGCCAGAGCTGCTCCATGGGATTGTGAGTAAGTTAGTATAGTACCATAGTAAGATATTGTAAAGGTATAACAGTAGTAACGCAATCATGACCTGCCGATAGAGCGCGGGCAGCCATAAAAAGTGAAATGAGATAGTACTAATAGTTGTACTACCCTATATAGATGACAGTCGTAGCAAGGTTTACAGGCCCTTATCGGTTGAGCGCGTAAAGCAAGAGCTGCTCCATGACAAGGTAATGAAACGGGCACCTCTAAACGTGTTCCAAGCCTGTCTGTGGTCACTGGACCATGGGGCAGCCCTACTGCATCCGCTATGCTTTTGCTATGTCGAAGCTTTATTGCACCCACTGCAGTTGCTAGACTCTCCCTGTGAGCAGTTTAATTGAAGCGGTGGCCTGCCATTCAAGGCAATGAGAAGGGGGGGGGGGGGGCATGCCCCTTTTTTGCTGTGCATCAAACACGGATGAAAGGTACCGACTCAAAAGTTGGTACCCCGGGACTCTCCCAACGAAGGTGCGTGAATGAATGAATGAATGGCAAGGTAATGAAAACATGTTTAGTGAAAACTATTACTCCAGCGAGATGACAGGAATAGCAAGAAAAAAGGGCCCATACCGGTAGAGTGCGTAGAGCCAGAGCTGCTCCAACGCAGGGCAGGAGAGGCAGACGCTGATAAGCGCATCGTCGGTGAGGAGCACGCATCTGGCGCACGTCACCCACATGCCATATACCATGGGACGGAGATGTCACAAACATGTCACAAGCATGTCACAAGCATGTCACAAGCATGTCACAAGCATGTCACAAGCATGTCACAAGCATGTCACAAGCATGTCAATCACCTGCCACACATCACACACAGCAACCTGAACAACCTATGGGCCATAAGCAATGTCGCTACCAAGTGATGAAAGAAGTACACCAAGGGTTTGTTGCAATGGTTGAGGAGTTCTGCTCGAATGCATCGGTTGATAGGGCATCCATGGGTTCCCGCACAGGTACGGTGGGGTGGCATACACTTGGGGAACTGTGAAGTGGCTCTTGGGGCACTAAATTAATACTACATGTTATATGGTAGTACATGTTTTATTAGTGATATTAATGCTTATTAATATAGATTGATCTTATAAATCGCTCTGGCTAGAGCTTTACTCCAAGGCATGAGAGGAGCCGGAGTGGATATAGTACCTTGTTTGTTGGATATTCGAATGGCAGAGTCCAACATGTGCTAAACTAAAAGGAAACGATATAGATTCGCCAATTTATAAAAGTAGTTAAAGTCCTCTATGGCAACGGAGCCGACAATGGATCGGTCATTCTTAAAGAAACAAGGGGCAACCAATGGCAAAAGTCCTTCATCAAGTACCGTGTCAGGTTGAGGGACGTCAGCTTGGGGCAGCTGGACGCCAGCTTGGTGATGGCACCATCGGTGACGTTCTGAACGAGTCACACACAGAACCATAAAAAATGAAATGATGAATCATGAAAGAAAATAAAGAGGTGATGAAAATAAAAACAAAATATAAATAATAATAATAATAGTAATAATAATAATAATAATAATAATAATGAAATGAAGGACGGGCACGCGAGCACACACAGAAACTGGCCCATCACTGACAGACATGAGATCCTGTGATCCCAACACACAGCGCAACACACAGCGCGCAATGTGAACAAGTTGGACCATCAAAGGGCATCGCACCAACCGCATGCATCCTAGTGCAGGACAAAAAGGGAGACTGGGGCTGTCATGGACCATGAGGCTGACGCAAAGTCCTGGATTCATAGATCGCCGGAAAATGAAAACAGGAGGGCAAGACTCTGCGCCAACAGCCAACTAGCTTTGCCTTGAGATGGCACGACGCACGTTAGCACACTAATGCTACCAGCCTCCCATGCTAGCAAAGGCGCAAGAAAAGTAGGCAATAGCCCCACGCATAGTAGAAGCCCCATGATACTACTTGTAGTAGTAGAAACTACGTCAAAGGGACGGCTGTACAAACCATTGCACATCTCAAGGCTTTATTGGGCAAGTCATATGAGTGAAGACATGACATTGAAAGAGGGATGAGGAGTCAAAGTGAAAAAAAAAAAAGAAGAGACACAATTGACGAGGAGAAAACTAGACCGGCCTTGCGTGTGTGTGGGGGGCGTTTTACGTGCGGACTGTCGTCCCATTGAAATGCCAGGGAAGCTACCGTGAAGCGGGTGCCCCCTTTTTACCAATGCCAGGACGTCTTCTGGAAACTTTGCAACATGGCGAAATTTTATTCTTGTTGGGCAAGCAGGCAAACGTGAGGGAGGCCATGGGGAAGGAGCAACGTGAGGGAGGCCACGGGTGCCACAGTACCACAAACATGGACACCTACTTGTCGATCTAGAAATCCAGGCTTTGGGTTGTAGCTCCCCAGCATAAATATTCCTGGAGGAGGTACCAGGTAGAACCGACCTGAGAACTCCGTGACCAATAAACTAAAGCCTGCTTTTACTGCTCTACCTCCTAAATGTAAGGATCTGAACTGCACACTTTACGAGAGTGGATAGCGCAATGCAGGTTATTCACCAGCGAGCATAAGATGGGCACCAAGCGCACAGCTTACGTGTAATTTTATCTCGCATGAGAGGCCAAGAGACTGGCCTGGTTCAGCGCATGTGACCCATTAAGGGGACGGGACGTGCGCGAGTTTTTTGGCGCCGAAAAATTCGCGGCACTGTCTGAGGTACCGTTCGTACCGTGAAAAGTGGGAGCGCGCACTGCGGGAGTGGCCATGGCGACTGGGTTCAGGCGAAACTACCACAATAGGACAAGAGAAATGCAAAATACTTACTCGAATGTTAAAGACGATGAGTTTATGATGTTGGTTTGAGGCGGAAATTAGCTGGTTTACGATATCGCTGTTGTTTTCATATGCCATCGGCATGGGGGGTAACCTGAACTTTTTGGTCGTGCGGAATGAAATAGAATTCATGATAGCGGCAGTAAAATCGCGTTTTTTTGGGGGGGGGTTCTGACCGTGAAGGACGCAATACTATCGGTAGCATCGAATTCAAAACCGAGCGGGTGCTTTTTGCCACATTTTTTGCCATTCTTGGTAAGTAATTGTTCAGGCCTGCGCAGTGAGTGTCTGACCTGTCCATGGAAGACCGGCGCGCCTGGGCGAGGGTTTTCCGAGTGCAAGGTACAGCTTTGTCGCGAATGTTATCTGCTATCAGTTCTTTCTTCTATGAGCTCATCGTTCAAGTTTTTTGAGCTCTTTTTGGGCAGTTTCCGCCAGCTAGCTCGCGGTTGCTTGCCATGGTGTTGTTGAATACCTGGCAGCTTTAGATTGTTTTCGTTGATGTCGTGGTCAGGGCGGCCCCAGTTGCAGCCTATAGCTTGTTGGGAAGGCTAAGGCATTTCATAAAACGTGTTCTGGCAAGGATGTTGTGCGTATGGACGCTTCTTGTTGTGTGAGAGTGACACACCCTCTCTTCGCAGCGGCACCACTGCGCCCATGCGCTTAAGGGCCGCCAATGGTTTCTTTGCGTTTTATCGTGAAGGGATGGAAGTGTGATAGTGATGATAATGTTGGAGATATTGCATTTGTGTGACTACATGTAGATAGCTGCCACCAGTGGTTGTTTGAGCTTCCTTTGTTATGATGATGTGACAAGACTACAATGTGCTGAGCCAACCATGGTTGACATGCATGACTGCATGCAAGCTATGTATACCATGATGCTACTTGGTTCCTTGCCCTCCATAGTCCCTGTTTGTCATCCATGCCTGGTAGGGGAGTTTAGGAGGTTTTGTTGTGTTGATTAGCATCAACGTTACACTATAACCTGGGAGAAACATAGAAAGTGCTGGTTAGGCATGTTAGACAAGGCTATGCACATATTTACAAGGCTGGCCATGCTCGAGGGACGGTGAAGGTGTATGAGGTGCGTGGCCACCCCTTCGTACTTTGTAAACATACTCAGCATGGTTTTGGTGCATGTTGGATGGCATATGAAGTGGCTTTGTGTTTACTAGCTTACTGAGTGGTTCTTAGCGCCTTGTCAGGTGGTCCTAATGGAATCCCATCAACTTTAGCAATTCTTGCCACAATGACCCCCCACAATGAGCATGCGTTGCCGTCAGCGTGCAAGAGCTAATTATATGTGCTTTGGTCAGTTTGCAGATGTCTTCGATGAAGAAGAAGGTGCTAGTGTGGCGAGATGGTTACTAAAACCTCCTTGTAGCGTCTACATGGGTGGCCGTCTTGGAAGGGTTGTAACTTGGGCAGTTCTTGTCAGAATGGCGTCAAACCTTGAACATAGGAGGTACCATATGTGCAGAGGATGATAGTATGTGGTTTGGCCAGTTTTCACGTGGCTTAGATGGATGAAAGGGTGTTAGTGTGGTTAAATACCAGCTAAACCTCCCTTAGCCTTGTCACAGGTGACAACCTAATAACGTCAATAACGTCAGCTGTGGTTGTCAGAATGACTTCAAAATTTTGGGGCTGCATGCCCCCCCCCTCTCCAGTATTTGAAAAGTTGTGATATGACATTTTTCAAAGTGTTTATAATTTGTTTTAATTTTTTTGGATTAAAAGGTACGTGTTTTGCGGAAAAATTAATAACTTTTGCATCCTTGCTTATTTCTTGGTCCCAACTAGAGTTTCTCAAAAGTGGGAGATCTATATGGAAATATGTGATTCGGTCAAGAATTATGTGCCCATTGTCCTAGGGAGAATGTGACTAAAATAGGGTCTTTTTCAATTTTAAGCGCGTTACCGGTACATGGTGGGGGCTAGTACCCCCCCCCCCCCCCCAAGTGGTTGGAATTTTTTTAAAAAAAATCATATTTATGGTCCCCAATCATCATTGGATTTTTATCTCATGCATAGGTATGGTTTCCAGAAAAGCACACTTCAGGTATGTCCTGTCCTCTTAAGAAAAATGTGAGAAAAGGGTGCAATACCAGGTTAGTAAGGGCCCTTCCACGCTTGGTCCAGAACCAATCTTTTTTGGGAGTATGACCGCTCTCGAAAGAAGCCCTTCCACGCTTTGACACCGTACACCGATTTCAGGGTTGGACCCCTCCATGCATCGCACCAAATTCAGAACGACAAAAGGCTGAGATCTGTCCGTACTTTCGGCTGGCCCGGCGGAACCAATTCAAAACATAACGAGGTAGTAACCATGATATGTACGCTCACCAAGCAGAATGGGACCCGAATGCGCCTAGCACCATGGCACCATAGCCTCCCGGACGCCAAGCAGGCAAACACATGCATGCATAGATAAACAAGAAGCGTACAAAGACAGAGTTTAGGAAGACAGGGACTGGAAAGACAGCGCTTGCAAAAAGAAGCGAGTACCTTGCATCCGCTGACGTTCAGCGTCGTGAGATTCGGGCAGCTTGCCGCGATCCTAAAAATAGACAGGTTGGTGACGCTGCAGAACCCCCAGGCAGATACACGAATCGAGAGTGGAAAGAAGGGACACAGCAGAAGAGACAGATCTGCGAGGGAGACATTCAGCATCCAATACGATTGCATGGCGACCTCAGCCTAGTCCATCTCCAGTGAAATATGCCCTAGCAAGCACGTCAGGAATTTTGCCTCAAACCAACCACCTACTCCTATTTCATGTGAGCCGAGAATGCATACACCCACATGACTTTGTGACATTGTGATTTTCAGCAGTACTGATGTGACAAGACTAGCAGCTGCTTGTCTTCCCAGTGGGGAAGCTCTCAGGAAGACCGATGCTCCACCAGAGTACATTGGGGGTGCGGGGGACGAATTAAAACGAAGACGGAAAGCCTACAGATGAAAGCACTTGGCAGATACGAACATGCATTATAGATGACATCGATGCACGGACGCTCACACTAAAAAACAGAAACGCCAAGGCACCACGCTTGCCGTGACAGCTTGCCATCGACGAAAATAAATGCCAAAACAGGAAAGAAGGGAATGGCCCCTTGGCCGCACACTTTGGCGCGTACTTTAGGTTCCAGTAGAGGCTCAGGGACGTCAGGTTGGGGCCGCAGGGTGACTCTGCCAGCAGCCGTATGCCCTCGTCCGTGACACTCTGGCACGCGTTCAGGTTGACGGCTGTCAGGTACGGCTGCGCACCACGGGAGCCCCGGATTGTGTGAAACAGGTGCAAGGGTGCCACCATTGCCAGGCCAGCACGGGGGAGCAGCCATGTTAACTGGTTTAGCAGTCATGTTAATGGCACGTCATGCCATCGGAGAGCAGTTTTGGCAGCACCTTACTGTCATTGCAGCTTACAATAGCGCCAGCGCCAAGCGGGGGAGCGTGTCTGGTCTGGTGAGAGAGACGGGCCTCCAGGGCTATCACTTCACACAGAAACCCCTGTTGAAGAGGTTGGGCTATTTCTTCCCACAGGAACTCCTACTAAAGAAGTTTGGGCTATCGCTTCACACAGGAACCCCTGTTGAAGAGGTTGGGCTATTTCTTCACACAGGAACTCCTACTAAAGAAGTTTGGGCTATCGCTTCACACAGGAACCCCTGTTGAAGAGGTTGGGCTATTTCTTCCCACAGGAACTCCTACTAAAGAAGTTTGGGCTATCGCTTCACACAGGAACCCCTGTTGAAGAGGTTGGGCTATTTCTTCCCACAGGAACTCCTACTAAAGAAGTTTGGGCTATCGCTTCACACAGGAACCCCTGTTGAAGAGGTTGGGCTATTTCTTCACACAGGAACTCCTACTAAAGAAGTTTGGGCTATCGCTTCACACAGGAACCCCTGTTGAAGAGGTTGGGCTATTTCTTCACACAGGAACTCCTACTAAAGAAGTTTGGGCTATCACTTCACACAGGAATCCCTGTTGAAGAGGTTGGGCTATTTCTTCACACAGGAACTCCTAAAGAAGTTTGGGCTATCGCTTCACACAGGAACCCCTGTTGAAGAGGTTGGGCTATTTCTTCCCACAGGAACTCCTACTAAAGAAGTTTGGGCTATCGCTTCACACAGGAACCCCTGTTGAAGAGGTTGGGCTATTTCTTCACACAGGAACTCCTACTAAAGAAGTTTGGGCTATCGCTTCACACAGGAACCCCTGTTGAAGAGGTTGGGCTATTTCTTCCCACAGGAACTCCTACTAAAGAAGTTTGGGCTATCGCTTCACACAGGAACCCCTGTTGAAGAGGTTGGGCTATTCTTCACACAGGAACTCCTACTAAAGAAGTTTGGGCTATCGCTTCACACAGGAATCCCCTTCACAAAGAGGTTGGGTTATTCCACTCTTATCGCTAATGCTTTGCAAGTCAACACTTTTGGCTGGCAGCAACCCTGTCAGTTGTATAGTGAGCATCCGCCCATCCAAACTCAGACTTGGCAGCTTCCATTCCATTCAATGTTCAAGCATGCAAGCCCTTTCAGGTTTCGTGACTACAACAGGAAAAGGGCAGCAATGAAGTCATGACCTTGCCGCAATGCATCAACAACCACGAATTTAATGCACCCGATCCCCAAACGTGCTCCTTCCGCCCTTATTGGTGTAAGCACTTGCACCACTGCCTAGGTGGCATGGTAACACACACAGACACGTATGACAGCAGCTCCGTGATGAGAAAACAGGCTGGTACAAGCAAGCAGGATGTTGATCCGCCACACGCTTTATCAATCTGCATTAGGCTGTTCGGCAAAAGGCTTGCGTGCAGACAGGAAGCCATGCAGGTACCCATGCAGACACCGTCCTGTCCTGCACTCAACTGTGGTACTATCCCCTTCGTACTCTCCCCTCCGCACGTCTGTGCCAGAAACTTTAGCCACACATCCGTCACATGTGGCCATGCGGCCATGTACACCAACCCTGTGACAATCTCCCGAACGCCGGGTCCTTCATTTGTCCATGAGTAACTATATTTCAGTTACGTGTTCACAGCCGCATCAAAGAGCGTACCAGCGCAGGCCAGAAATCAGGAGACAGCCACATATATTTACGTTGGGTTAGTTGGAAAGTTACGTTAGTTAAGTTACATTACGCAGGTACAAGTTACGTGTCCACAGGCACCACCAACTAAGTCAACCACCACTTTAGAAACCCCGTACGCATTTCCGGTAGGTAATGCAGCAGTCATTCCCAGCAACACATTTCCGGTAGGCGTTTCCTTTAGGCATCCCCCAGTGCACACCCACGCGCACCTGCCCACGTAGCAGCTCGGACAGGTGGCGGTCCTCCACCCATTTCTGGAACTCCAGGTTGATCTCTGTCACACATGCCATGTGGGGCGGCGGCTGGCTCAGGCGACGGAGGAGCGCCGTGGCACGGGGGGGCGGCATGCCGCGCAGGTCGAGGGTCTGCGGCCGATAGAATAACAAGAGAAGTAATCATGAATGCAGATATCGTCAACAAGTGGAAGTCAATAAGTGGAAGGGGCTCATTAATTACATAAAACATGTGGTCATCTATATATTACAAACAGATATATTTGAAAAAAGAATTGGCAACGCTGAACACGCAACCAACATTTCCGAGGACACTAAGATGCAGCTGCGATCCGCCAAAAGACACACACACACACACACACACACACACACACACAACGATGGATACTACCACCACCATAAGCCCTGGATTCTTAGGGACTAATAACGCACTTTCAACTCTCGCTGCAAAGGATGAAAATCATGCACAGCCTATGTCAACAAGATGACATCAGCATGTCATTCATTCCCTGTCATTCCCTTGTCAGTGTAGGTAAGGTACATGTTAACAGCATCACGAGCCAGCGTGGCGCCGCAAGACTACTAAATTTAGGCACTTTCATGCAAACCCCTTTCCACTGGGGGCACCGTGATGCAGCTGGACAAAGCTACCCCCTGTGACCTTTATCCATTCATGCATGATAACATGGGTGCTGTGACAGTTGCTATACAAAAAACGTGCCGTGTTATAAAGGATGAACAACATCGGAGGTAGTGGTTACACTAGAGAAATACATCAATGTAATGATGCAATTGTAATGATGCAACTATGTCGCGCGTCCCACATCAACCCAGTACCCTTCTAAGCAACAACCACACGCACCACAAAACAGACATAACAAGCCTACACCAAGAGGCTATTGTTAATAATAGATGAAGTTAGCTGACTTGGCGAAAACATAGCCATGCAATAAAAATCCCCCCCTAGCAACGTGATGAACCATTGCCATGGGGATGCCAGCACCGCGTCAATTACAGAACCATCAAAGGCGCACGCGCGACACAACCCACCCACACTACTCCCAAATGCTTTACTCCCAACAATCCGCAACAAGTGTGCCAACCACAAGTACGCACATGGCATAGCCTAGGATGCGATCAGGGAATTGTAGTCTATTTTCAGGAGGTCCCCACCATGGATGTCGGACCTTGTTACTTGTCATCATCTCGCATCGTCGGCAGTAGTAAATATGGCTTATACACCATTGCTATATACATACCATTATTATATAGAACATTGCAGCACAAGCGACATTGTCGCCAGAGCTACTATCATAAGATAAAAAGATGCCATGGGACCGCCCACTGGAAAAACAGACGACCAGATATCCCACGACCGCGCAGGAATCACGGCTAGCATGAAACATGCACATCAAACAGCGTGCAAACTTGTCGCGATGAAAAAAGAAGCAATACTGACATGAGGGACGAGCGCACAGAAACAGCACAAACAGAGAAAACAAAGAGAAGAAGTAGAAAGATATAGCTTAGACATATTTGCTGCGATCAGGGAATTGTAGTCTCTTTGGTAAATCAAAGGTCCCCATGGGGGTTGTAGGTAAATTCTCTTGGTCATCGTTTCGCAGCTCGACCAGGATGATGTTTAGACCCATGTTTTATTAGGACAAAATAATTTAGGATGTCCATCTGAATGGATGGGCGGAAATAGCAGAAAAGGAGGGGGGGTTGGGGTATGAAGGTGACTGTAATCACAACATGCCCTCGACGACCAGATTGAAACCCACGTCAACAAAGAAATGCTATCTCATCACCGACAATTTACTCAAGGATTCCCTTCTGCTGTCCACAATGCTTCACCAAATACAGAAGAAAACAGAGAAAATTCAGGGGGGGGAAGAAAACAGGAAACGTAGGGGGTTGTTGGCTTCAGCAACAAAGTGTTCTCGATCATTGCTGATCAGACAATGTAGGTAATAAGTTGATTGACATCATGAGCCAACAAGAATAGGGGCCGGAGGGACCGCGGTAAAAGACGCAACGCAGCGGCGCTGAAGGTGCACCCGCTGACCATTGAACATAAGCAAGGAGGACAAGCGGGGCAAGGGTTCACACTTACCGATAAAACAAGTAGGGTAAATAACATGCTTCCATGGCCCTCATAAGAGTTGCTGCTCAATGGCTCCCAACATGACGAATGATAAGTTAATTCATTTTTATCAATAAATCCCTCACAACTGGCCTTTATCTTTGCACCATATGATCAACGCCAGGCAAACGACAAAAAGATTCTAGTAGCATGACCCTTAGCAAATACATTGAATAAACTAACAGAACAATTTCAGGACCCTGGGCTCACCTGCCAGAGTGCCGGTTCATACGCCACCGCCATCCACCCCTTGCACACGCAGGCGCATGCTGCCAGGTCCACTTTGCCCAGCTGGAAGGACAAACGTAAGAGGAGACAACAAGCACAGTCCGCGCAGGTCCGAGATAACAACAAAGGCGGCACATAAGACACAACGAACTTGAGGGATCACAGGACTGGCAACCAGGAACACAAAGTCTGTGAGCTTGTTTGCTTTCAAACAAAAAAAGTCATGGGGCAATGGAGGAGGTTTTGTGAATGAATGCCAGAGAGGGATACTGTGTACACGTTACAACAGGCCTCACGAGCCTGGGCAAACAAGGGCTATGCTTCACCACTGAGGTGGGAGTGCCTGCATCACGACCAGGGACAGCCGGACAGGGCGTGGGGCGAAAGGGCGGCATCAGGGAAGTCAGAGCCGGGGGGACGAGGGAGAGTTTTATGAGGGGGGGGATTCCGTGAGAAACCGGGGGGAAGCTTTTCCATTTGGGGGAAAAGAGGGGCGCGGGTGAACCCCCGCAGAAATGCATGAGAGGCATACTACACGAGTGGTTGTGACAGTATTTAGGTCGGTGAAAGCGTGTGTATGAGGGGCGGGGACCGATGAAGGAAAACGAGGGAACATGATTCATCAACACCGTTGTTTACGCCGATGTGCACCCGCCCATCAGGTTTTTTACAACACATTATGCCATGTCCTCCAACATTCAATTTACAAATAGCACAACAACACGTGTCTGCAAGCCAATCTCTCTAGCATAATATTCTGGCATATCCAGTTATTGGGTTTTAATGCAGCGCCCACCTTTGCAAACACAAATGGAAGAGCCTGGCACACGACATTATCTTCGGAGTAGCTATCACTCATTGTTGTGGTCGACGCGTTGCACGGGGAGGGGGAAAGCCGGTGATGTCTACGAACCCCTCAGGGTAGTTCCCCCGTCAAAAACACATGCAAATCTCGCTAATACACCTCGGCTACAAGGTTGGTTCACGTGCTGAGAGTAAATTATCGAGGAGCAGTGCGACAGCCGCCATAAACAAGCACTTTGGGCAAGGCGCGGTCCATGTTTGCACAGCCCACTGCCTACCGTTTATGAGCGGCTCTCCGCCGCGGCGCGGCGCCGGCAACAGCTGCTGCTACTACTGGGCTACAGGTGCACCGTAAGTCAGTCCGTACTCAAAACTCAGCCAGTTGGATCCCACGCTGACAGGTGCACCGTGCACGAGCCTAAAACCACCAGGAACTAAGAAGATTGATGGTGCTATACGGAGATTTTTGAGGAGGGCGTGACCTGACTGACCTCGCGTCGCGTCGGGCGTGACTGCTCGCGGGAGTCCTGACTCAAAAGTCAGCAGTCAGCAACTCCTATAGATAGCTCCGCAAGAATACTTTTGTTCCCGCTCATCAGATGATGCACGCAGCGCGCAGACCAACTTCCCCGTGCGGACACGTGCGCGCCTTTTTCTGCAAAATCTCGGGGCAACGACACGGCCCGGGATATTCAAGTGCGAACGCCTGAGAAAATCTGACCCGGCGCGGCGCACTGCTTGCCTGTGGGGTCCTGTCTGCTCGGACCGGAGTCCGAAGATCGCTGCTTTTGGGGACAAATCCTAGTGTGATACGCCGGTCCGAGCGACGAGCTCAGCGTGTTCCTTTTTGGCTCCGTCGTCGCTGAGAACAAAACGTCAAAGGCCCGCCCGCCCCTGTCGCGAGGCAACGTGCAACGTCACTCGTCAAGCCGACCTGTGTGTTTCACTTGTTGCGCATACAGGCCATTGCGCGGGGAGATACACAGGTTGTTGAATACCGGGACTTCCACCTCTGTGCGTCGTGCATCGTGCCCAGGATTGGATTAGGAAGCTCCGCAATGGCGACGCTGCTATCAGCATGCTGCCCCGGGGCGGTCTGCGCCAGCGTGATGAGGTCAATGTCGTTGCGGGCGGAGGGAGGTCAGCAGGCAAACGAGCTCAATTCGGTTCGCCCTAGTCCAAAGAAAAGACACCCGGCATTGCCTCGCGCGACTCCCCAGAGAAATGACTTGGCCGAGCTGACCATTGACGTGGACGGGGTGAGGAAGAAGCTGAATGGGACAATCCGCTCGCAGTTTCAGGATTTATCGGAGACGTTGACGGATGGCATTAGGCTCCCCAACGGCGAGGTGGGGGCCATACCCGCCGGAATCCTAAATAATGGCATGACGTCCGCCCGCGATCTGCTGACAATTACGGGTGCAGAAGAAGGGGGCCTAGCCCGTAGCTCAGAAATCGTGCAGGAAGTTGGCCCCCATTGCACCAGCACGCATCCTGGGGCGGAGACGTGTACTTCGGTCAATGTCAATATCTACCCGGAGCAGAAACGTGCCGTGGTCACGCTGAGAGCGGAAGTATCATGTAAGAATGAGGCCTGCCAGCTTGCGGCGATGAAGGACTCGGATTACATTGCGCTGGCGGCGCAGTCAATTTTGCACGAGGCACGCCGGCTACGCGAGATGTCCCTGGGGGAGTTACAGGAGAATTCGACACATGCCCGTGACGGCCATGCGGAAATCATAGACCTACTAACGCACGGCAAGATTATTCACGCCAGGCCCAACGAGCCCGTGAGCAGCTTTGGGCACGAGTCGTTTATTGTGAAACTGCTGGACGAACGGACGGGCAAAAAGGTAGGAACGGCTTTCTGGAGCCCTCTTATTTGTGTGTCTGTGGGAAATCTACACAAATAATCTGGCATATTTGTGGCAGGCTTTGCAACATTCTTTGACGCTTCAAGTACTACCAAACGGAGAATGTGCTTGCGGAGGAGGCCCCTCCTTGCCATTTTCAATGGTCAACTTTCCTCCCTGATCATAGCTGCATTTGCATCTGAGCAGCCCTTGACATAACCAGTCTGGGACCAATTGGGGAGGCGACGATCCCCCCAGTTATGCCATAGCTCAATCTCGACCCTAGTTAATTGGATGGCGGTGAGAGAAGCTTGGGAGCCCTCCCTCCTATATGTGTATAGGGGTGGAAGCTTCCTTTCTTGGTACCCTCGTGGCGTAGTCACGGCCATTTATATACTTTTTAATTAATCTGGCGGAGCACATTTCGAAGAAGTTGCAAAGCCAATTTATTCTGACACCGTGTGAAGAGGGGACACAATGGGGCCATTACCGTGGGCATCTACTTGAACAGCGGATCTTGGCTCAAAACACTTGACTCGGCGGCTAAGATGGTACGGTGCAAATTCCGTTGCGGAAAACGCTGACCAAACTGTAACATAGCCAGCCAGCCAGCCAGCCAGCCAGCCAGCCAGCCAGCCAGCCAGCCAGCCAGCCAGCCAGCCAGCCAGCCAGCCAGCCAGCCAGCCAGCCAGCCAGCCAGCCAGCCAGCCAGCCAGCCAGCCAGCCAGCCAGCCAGCCAGCCAGCCAGCCAGCCCAATAAATTGCGCATCTTCGCAAGCATCAGGATGCCATAAGGATGTCCTGTGAAATGTGCCACTGTGGTCTTAACTGGCAAGTTAGAACGCAGGCTACCTTACCTGATTAGATGAAATATTTGCCATCGTAATACGGTTTCATTTTGCTATTTTCTGTGAGCCTTTTTCTGTGATTATGGTGAAATAGTCACTCGAAGGCCATGCAATGTGTATGGGACTAGTGTGATTGGGCCCAAAGGGTAACTAGTTAATGTTTGTTTTAAATGCATTTGCACGAATGATACTGCTGAAGGTATGCTCTCTTCTCACCCCCCCACAGAATCCCCCCATCCCAAGCGAGCCCACTTGGTCTCCCCAAGCCCCCACCCCTTGGCATTGTTGAGCCCTCTTGGCACTTATTGAATATACGTTTATGTCCCAATTTGTGCCCAACATTCCGGCAACCAAAATTGATAATGGACAGGTATCATTTTCAATACTTTTCCTAGATTTGCTAGCTGCACGCCTATGGAGGGAGGAACTTGACACCCTGTGTGCGATGCTGGTAGGCAGTCTGCCATGCTGCTTGGAGCAGTGATTGGTCTGTCCACCATTCCTCACCAGCGTGCTTTGTGAGACACTGGCAGTCATTCAACCTGCTTCAACCTGCTCTTCAACGCCACAAGTGTCCCAAGCGGTGCCCCTGGCATGAATCAACCCATGGCAGGGTTAGATTATGACATGGCTCGTTGATAGTTGTGATGTTTGTCCTAATGCCGCCGAACGGTATCAAGTTTGTTGTCAGGGTTTGCGTTGAGGAGCTGACTTTCCCATCAGCGCGGGGCCTTGTGCACAAGTGCCTTTGGTAATGCGGACACCCCCAAAACCTGCATACACCCCAACGGCATGGCCACCTAGTCTTGCAGCCTTCTTCCATGTGGCATCCAGCATCTGGCTCTTTCAGCATGCAGCGAAAGACATTGTTTTCAGCAATCAGCCTAACACATTTATTCCAGCATTCATCTACATACATTTATTTCCTATGTTAGTCGTAGTACTATTTTTGTCATCGACAAATGAACTCTTTTGTGGATGCAGTATGGTTAGTTGAAGTTTGGATATGCGATGTAAAGGCTGGGAATAGCATGGCCATGCACGCGCCGTACCACTTCTTTGACCGATTCACTTTCCCGTACGCTCCCTTTCAACTAAAATCCACGCAGGGCAAGGCACTCTTCAAGCCCCACGTCAAGGGGAATGCCGACGGCTGGCACCGGGCGGCGGTGGAGGCGGTCGCCTACCACCTGAACCTGCTGCTCGGGATGGACCACGTGCCGCCGGTATGTCGGCATGTTAACACGGTGCCAACCAAGCATGCAGCCGGGCATTTTAAACTGGCGTCAGGGGGATAGAACGGTTGATGCTATTGTACACACCTGCAGACACATAAACATGTGACCCAACACAGAAACATTTCTGCGAAGTACAGTGTTACTTTGTTGTCGTGAACGCCTCGTGCTTTCCGCTCTCTCCCCCCTCCCCATGGCTATAGTCTCACAAAAGAAAGGTTATACTCCCACAAAAGACTTGTTCTACTCTCACAAGATAGTGTCCGGTGCTTCTTCATCTTTTCACACACGACCTGCGTATGGAAATGGTCCAGGGGCGAGGGTCGTGGGGCAGAAGAAACCTCGGTGACTTTGTCTACGCTTCATTATTGCGGTCGTGTCCTGCAGATCGTATAGATGGCCACATACCCCTGTTAGAAAAAGAACAAAAAAATGCTAGATGTTAATAACTACCTTCTCTTAGACCCCCCTCCCCCCCTCTCGTACCCTGCCATGTACTCTATTCATAGTTGTATTCATGGATTCCAAAGCCCCGTTGGTAGCGTGTTCCATTTTGGCTTGACCTTGGGTCATTTTTCGCTGTCATGTCCCGCGGGTCAAGTTGATGTTTCCAAATCCCCTGTCGTGACGAATTATGCTACATCCCCCCCCTTACCCCCCCCCCCTTACCCCTCTCCCCCTTGGCAGGTCGTCTACCGTCGCGGTGGCATCCCCATCAACGAAACGATCTACGAGGAAGGCGCCTTCGTCCACTTTGTGCCCAACCTGACCCCGCTCGCGCAGGTCTCACCCGACAGCTGGGGGGTCCCCGTGGAGCGCCTCGTCAGTGACACGCGCATTCTGGACGTGCTTCTCCAAAACAGCGACCGCCACCTGGGCCACTTCCTGTACGGGGAGCACTGGGCCAGCCCCGCGGGGGGTGAAGGGGGCAAGGGGGGGCGACGGATGCACCCCGTGCTGATCGACCATGCGGCAGGCTTTCGAGAGGTATGTAGCTTGGCTTGGGAATAGCCAACAGGGGGGTGGGGAATAAGGAATACCATTAGGAGCTGAGGGTAATAGGCGCCGGGAGTCGGGAATACCCGATGTGGGACAGGCCTGCGCACACACGCTCTCCCCGCCTCCCTCCTACACCCTTGCCTGCACGCCGCAGGAGGTGTTTATGTCGATGGAGCATCGCTTGCCGCCTTACCATTTCTTTTTTTGCTGTACCCGGGACGCTCAGAGCAGGACGCGTGTGTGTGTCCCTGGAGCCCCAACTGCCAACACGCGATTTTTTGACGGCCCGCCCCCCCCACCTCTTGCTTGCAGGAGGCGTTTGTGCCGATGGACGGCCGGCCATCCTTGACCCATTCTCCCTCTGCTGCATGATGCCATGATTACCTTCTTCCTCCTTTCCCCCTGTTGCAGCTTTGACCCATGGCCCTTGGCTGCCTGATGCCATGATTCCCCCCTCGCCTCTCGCCCCTCGCCCCTCGCCCCTCGCCCCTCGCCCCTCGCCCCTCGCCCCTCGCCCCTCGCCCCTCGCCCCTCGCCCCTCGCCCCTCGCCCCTCGCCCCTCGCCCTCGCCCCTCGCCCCTCGCCCCTCGCCCCTCGCCCTTCGTCCCGCCGTCCCGCCGCCCCGCCGCCCCGCGCCCCGCCCCTACCTCCCTACCTCCCTACCTCCCTACCTCCCTACCTCCCTACCTCCCTACCTCCCTACCTCCTTACCCCCTCCCCCCCCCCCCCCCTCACCCCCTCACCCCCTCACCCCCTCACCCCTCACCCCTCACCCCCTCACCCCCTCACCCCTCACCCCCTCACCCCCTCACCCCTCACCCCCTCACCCCCTCACCCCCTCATCCCCTCACCCCTCACCCCCTCACCCCCCACCCCCTCACCCCTCACCCCCTCGCCCCCTGCAGGAAACGTTTGTCTCAATGGAGCACTGACCACTGCCTGCCAGTACGACTGTTTTCTCATTGTGTGTGTATTTGTGTATGTGTGTGTGTATTTGTGTGTGTGTGTGCGGGCGTGTGTGCGTGTGTGCTTCTCCTGCAGGAGGCGTTTGTCTCGATGGAGCATGAGAACGCGTTCGAGACCGGCCCCGTGCGCTCCGTGTCGGCGCACACGTACCTGCGCCTGCGGCTGCTGGACGAGGAGTCCCTGTTCGTCAAGTTCCACGGGCTGCTCGCCGACGCCGAGATACGGGGGCTGCTGCGGCGCAAGGACCAGATCCTGGCGTACCTGGACAAGCTGGTCAAGGAGCGCGGGTACCTGCGCACCGTCATGGACTAAAGGGAGGGGCGGGGTGGAGTTGGGCGTATGGACGGAGAGGTGGGGCCGGGTACCTGGCACAGCATGGACTGAGGGGAGGGCCGGGCTCGACCACCTATGCTCTGGCTTTGCAAAGGCCGACCCCTGAGCCATGGGCTTCGGTACGGCGACCTCTCGTCTGATAGTGACCATTACAGTGACCATGACCACTAACTGGGCTTCGCGAGGGTCACCCCTCACATAAGCGGTCGCTTTGCCCTGCTCTAGCTGGAGTTGGAGATATGGATGGAGAGGTGGGGCCGGATATGGGCGGCTACGTGCGCACGCTCATGGGCTGAGATTGGGGGCTTTCCGGAAAAGGGGGAGCATGGGGCCGCTTGTTTGAGCATGGCACCTTTCGAGCTTCTTGAGGGGGTGGGGGTGGAAAGGCCTTCAAGGGGGTGGGGGTGGAGAGGCCTTAAAGGGGGTGGGGGTGGACAGGATGATGATGGGAGGAGAGGATGGACGAGAGAGGTTGCACGAGGGCGGCTTATTTAGGGGCCGGGGTAACCGACAACCCTGGCCATATGGCCTGTGGTGGCCATGTGGCCTCCAGATTTCCGGCCTGCGCTTGTCGTCTCAGTGATATGGCAGGGGTCCACACTGGGTGACGGCGACCGGTACCAACGGCGGCACCTTGGCAACATTGGCGGGGCACTGCCGGCAACGCACAACGCTGGCGGGGCTGTGCGGACGAGTCAAGCAGCACGCGGCTTCTAGCTCGCCATTGTGAGCTGACTGGGCAGGGACGTTTCGCCCCGGCGATGTGGTAGCCCCGCTGGTTATACTTGTCTCACTTAATACATAGGCCGAGGCGGTAGGGTCGCGCTGCTGAACACGGTTATCATTCGCAGTGGCCCGTGGTCCTTAGACACGGGCGCCGGTTCCTATGTACAGCACAAGGCACAGGCCATGGGGGCATATGCTAGGGTGTCATGGCGGAGCCAATATGAGGCAGCTTCCTGCAGGGGTTT
Organism: Mesostigma viride; assembly: GCA_009746045.1. Classification (NCBI taxonomy): domain Eukaryota; kingdom Viridiplantae; phylum Streptophyta; class Mesostigmatophyceae; order Mesostigmatales; family Mesostigmataceae; genus Mesostigma; species Mesostigma viride. The sequence continues at coordinate 2,379,914 of RPFO01000167.1, read as the reverse complement.
GAGTGTGTGGGGGGGGAGGAGTGTTCGAGGAACCCTCCTGCTCCTGCTTCTCTTGTGAATGGGAGACGCTGGTCTCTTGCCACCACTGTCCCGCAGCATCCCTGGTGGCATGCGTCTCCACGGGCTCACACAAGGGTCAAGCCTAGGTGGCTTGCAGGTGGTCCGTCTGCTGGTCGGCCGTCAAGTTGGTCGTCGGTCCGCACGCGGTTGGATTTTGCCCCCTCTTTTTGCCGGTTGGCCGGGGTGGGTGCATTGAGTCTGGGAATAGAACTTGGGGGCATGTCGATCGCCTGCCGTGGAGAACAGTGAGGCCAACCAACGCCTGCGACCGACAGGCTGGCAGGTTGTGTTCTAACGAGGCTGTGTGGATACTGCTCGTTTGTGGAAGACGGCCACATGCGCCACACGGGTTGCCGAATGCCGCGGCAGCATCGCTGGCTGTAACGCTTGGAAGGCCCACTCGTCGGGCGTGTAATTGGGTGCATCGCTGATCACATGCCTCATAGGCTCGGGGTGGGAGGCGCAGGCCACTCCTTAAGGCTCAGGGTGGGAGGTGCAGGCCTGTCTTGACAGCTCGGGGTGGGAGGCCCCCTGCGCCCCTGTGCGCATCTGCGCATGCTTGGTCGATGCACCTCGGGCATGTGATGGTCGAGGGCCGAGGGCGGTGCGAATGGTGGCTCCCGCAGTGAGGCGACGAGGGATTGCGATGATGGGTAGATGGTGGTGTATCTGCGGTGGAATGGGGTCGCCCGGGTTCGTGGGTGGCCGTTCGCGTTGGTGCCCCTTTTAGGTCTAGAAGCGGGCTTGGAGAATCCCACGAGGGCGACGGGCTTAAGTTAATAGGGTGGGGGCGGATGGTTTGGGTGTGGGGAAGGGATGAGGTAACTGGAGTTGGGATTATGTCCGCTTCGATCCATGGAAGGGGACAGGTTGGCTGGGTGCTCTGGATGGTGCCATCATGGCGCCTACGAAGGTGGTGCAAGTCCGTGCTTTTTCTCCTCGAGTTGCCACCGCCGGCCCAGCATGCACCCATGCTCAACGCTTCGCGAGGGTGGTCCCCAGGGTTTGGGGGCCATTACTACGGCTTCGCACGGCACCCCCCTTGTGCGGGGTTGGTTTCTGCCCGTGTTATTTGCAGTAGAATGGGGGATGAGGTCACTCTTGCAGCAGAACAGCTTGTTTGTGCGAGATGGCCCCAACGTGGGTCCACGGGATACTGGGCAGGGCAGTCGATCCCAGGGTACCTGCGTGGCAGGGATGCGATAATGCTGGTCAATGCGGCATCTTGTCCTACGGACGTGAAGTAATTTTATCGCCTGAGGTGGGATGAGCTGGAGCGGTGGTCAGCAGAGCGAGAGATGCAGATTCCGTGGGTGGTTTTCAAGTAGGGGTATATGCCTACTGGTTGTCTCATTGATAGGCCTACTTGATGAAGATGACAGTTCGGGGAGCTTCCTTTCTTCCACGCCAGGGGAAGCCACGCGTGTGTTTATGTATGGAGATGCAGGTATAGTGAGGTGCTGGTAGAGTGTTCTGATGCAAGCAGGGTTCATTGCCCTGTGTTGCGAATGGCCTGTGGTCACATTGCCAGCTGTTTTGGAAGCTGGCGTGTGGCAGCATCCAAATGTGGAGCGTTCGATCGCTATCAGGCTATTTATATTCCAGGGGAAGTGGCTTGGAGGGGGGGGGGGGGGGGGAGAAGGATTGCCTTGCCACTTATGTGGGTTCTTGTTTTGTGACAAGACTACCATGGGAATGGTAGTCATTTTCGTGCCAGCTTGTGGTATCTGGCCTCATGTTCTGTAATTGTTTACCTTCATTTGGATGATGCCTTGGCCAGATGAGGGCCATGGTCGGAGAAGGACGTTGGCTGATTCAACAACATCGCGCTATAGGGGTGCCATCCAAATTTTGTGTATCAATATATGGTTCATAGTGAGTTCTGGTAATGGCAGGAATCCGGTAGGATTCCGCTGGGGCCAAGTGGATGCCTTTTGTGTGGATGGTAGACCTTCACAAGTGCAATGTTGGGCACCCAGCCAGTCAACGCATGGCTCCTTTGTTGCATCATGTGTATAGTCCAGGATTAGTTGTGAGATCACTTAGTACAAACTAGATTAGGAACAGTTTCAAAGGAGGCTGGCCAGCATTAAACTCTTATATTTGTGGAATACAAACTCCTGTTGTTGATGAAGTACGGCACTGCGTTTGAAATTATGTAGTAGCAACTGAAGAAGTAAGTACTTGCGTGTCATGCGCAAAGGCATTAAATTAAATTATAACATGCCTCCGTTGGGAGATCATGTAGCACATATTCCTTGATGGGTGGTGGAAAGGAGAGAGCCGCGTAATCGCCGATTACGAACTATCCTAGAACGCTAATCTACCTAGTCTAGAAAAATCCTAACTGCCCTACTCGTTAAAACGCCTCCTCCTCTTGGGGGGAGGGTGCTTGCCCACAGGGTCGGGCGTGTGAGCCTTGACAATCTTCTGCCACCGCGTCTTGTTCTGCATGGCAGTCCAAAGAAGGGAGAGAGAGTGGATGCGGTATTCAAACTGGGCTGGGACCAGTAGGTCATCCAGCAACATCTGTACGTAGTTCGTGACATGCTTCCCTACCCTTTTGGGAATGTCCTTGGGGCCAGGCCAGGTCAGAATGTGCCGCCCTGGCTGGCCAAGCCGCTGGGGGCCTGCGAGACCAAGGGCGGTGTCGACCTGGCCAGTGCGAGCAAGGTGTCCTACAAATGCTATCCTACGCTGTCTAATCTCGTCCGAGATACGAGGCATGCCCTGATACAAAGACTCTGATGACGGGCGCTTGGAAAACCCTACGTTCAGGACCTGTCAGAGCATCCTGTAAACTGCGCAAAGGCATGCCACGGAGTATTATGCTAATCTCAAGTCAACAAGGTTCCATGGTCCGGATTCTCCCGATTTCTGGCCTGCGCTGGTTGTCTCCTTGATAATTTCACTGCACAAGGCTACACATTTCCATCTCCATTCATATTCATCATCTTGAACGACTCGAAAACGCGGACATGCAAGATATAACGCCAGGCTCGAGCTACCATGGTCCGGATTCTAGATCTCCCGAATTTCTGGCCTGCGCTGGTTGTCTCCTTGATACATACACATGCATACATAGGTCCAGGCATAGTTGTCTCACATATCAAGGAGACAACCAGCGCAGGCCAGAAATCGGGAGAATATCCGAACCATGGTAGCTCGTGAGCCTGCCATTATCTTGTCCGCGATTTCGAGTCGTTCAGGATGATGAATATGAATGGAGATGGAAATATGTAGCCTTGTGCAGTGTTCAATGATGGCTAGCTTACGTGTAGAGTGACTATAGATGACCTAGACGGCGGGGCCGGAAACATGCTTGATCAGGGCGTGTGTTTCAAGCCTAACTGGCCGGGAGTGTCTAGTGGTGAGCACCATATTGCTGCGATCACTCTCCCACCATTCACGAGGAAATACCCGCAAATGGAAAACCACATACATCAAGGAGACAACCATACATGCAGGCTCGAGCTACCATGGTCCGGATTCTCCCGATTTCTGGCCTGCGCTGGTTGTCTCAGGCCGACTTGATACATGTAGTTGTCTCACAAATGTGCAAACATGCACACATGCATGCACACGCACGATTTCGTTGCTCAGACGCCGGAAGCGGCTCGAGAAGACTCACTTCACCGTGGACGACGACTTGACCCTGGCGCAGCAACAACGGCGACGGGAGCTATGGCCGACCTACCTCCAGCTCCGGCAGACCAAGGCGGGCCACCTGGTGTACGTACTGGAAGGGGGCGGCCATCTACGTTGGCCACAAGCCCTGGCACGCGACCCCCGCGACCCCCGCGGTCCCCGAGACTCCAGACGCCCCAGCTTAGGGGAATACAGCAGCAGTAATGTAGAATAGTCAGCCCGTGGCCAAGCAGTGTACATGCCCGCCTACTACAGGCACTATGCCAGCTGAGGCCTAGCATTTTTAGTCATGTACATGTGTGCTTATGATGAGCCACACTCCAGATGATGCCTATACTTAGCTTTATTTCATTATGCAGTGCCCATGCAGGGAGTCACTCTCTGCTGAGAAGCCGTGCCCTAGCTCTTATATAGAGCTCTATGCTGATCTTCCCCCCCATGACAGGCTCCCCCTTAGCTGGGGCATAGCTTGAGAGCTCATGGGCCGGGCTGCAGGTGCCCTGGGGCCGCACCTAGAGCAAGTGTCGTTTACATTCCCACCCTTGCAGGAAGTAGCTTAGAATGTACTAGGCTGTACTATGGCTTTTAATACATATTAAAAGCCATATGCCCCTTCTCTGGGATATGTGCTACACATTCTCCCAACGGAGTTATGTTACAATTCAATTCAATTCAATTCAATTCAATTCAATTCAATTCAATTCAATTCAATTCAATTCAATTCAATTCAATTCAATTCAATTCAATTCAATGCAATGCACACGCACACATGCACACACGCACACATGCACACACGCTCACATGCACACACACACACATGCACACACGCATGCACACACGCACACATGTGTATTAAGTGAGACAACTTTGCCCACAGTGCAACATCAGGGAGACAACCAGTGCAACATCAAGGAGACAACCAGCGCAGCTAGCTACTAGGCCAGAAATCGGGAGAATCCGGACCATGGTAGCTCGAGGCCTCGAGCCTGCCGTTATCTTGTCTGCATTTTAATCGTCAGGAGAGTCGTTCAGGATGATGAATATGAATGGAGATCGATCCATGGAAATGTGTAGCCTTGTGCATTGAAATTATGGCTGGCATACGTACGTGTCGAGCGACTAGATGACTCTAGACAGTGGGGCCGGAAACAGCTTGCTTGATCAGGGCCTGTCGGTTTCGAGCCTAACTGGCCGGGAGTGTCTAGTGGTGAGCACCATTGCTGCGATCGCGCTCTCCCACCATTGGCCCGACCAATTATGCCGAACCACGCGCCGACGCCTATTTATCTTGACCAGCCACTACCAGCGCAGCCTCGGCGACCTCAACAGAGCGCTCAGCGCCCCCGCCCCCGCACAGCCGGCAGCCCCATCGGCTCCCTCCCTCTGCAAGGATGACATCCACGCACTGAGTGCTGGAGGAACACGTGACCTGGCCGGTGGCGGAGAAGCTGACATCGCTGAACACCACGCTCAACACGGTCGAGGCCCGGGTCTCCAATGTGGAAACCCGGCCGGGTCATCCACTAGCTACAAACCCAGTTCACGGCGCTACCGACACCGCGGCGCAGGCTTCGGAAACGCATGCTGCACTTGTCTCTCGCCTTAACCCAAACCAGGTGGAGGGCAAGTGCGGCGTGCTCATGAAGAAGCTTGAGGCCATCACCGCCCACACCGAGGCCCTGGCCACACAGGTCGGTAGCCCAAAGATAGCGGAGCAGACGCCGTCCATTGCATCCCAGACACCCCGGCCGCCGGGGCGGGATGCTGGTGACCTCCCGCCGGTCTCCTATGCGGACCTGCTGCGTTCAGCGACCGCCTCAACCACCGACCCAATCGCCACGAAGCTCCAGGAGCTGGATCGAGGACCACCGCCATGCAGGCCCAGCAACGGGAGGTCACCGACCGCGCTCGCCGAAGTGCCGAGTGGTGTTACGTCGCTTCCCCCAGAAGCCAGGTGAGACGTCAACCTCCCTTGCTGACGAGCTCAAGAACCAGCTTCTTACCCTCATGGGCCCAGGACCCAGGTGGTAGGTGAGGTAGAACTGCGCGTGGGTGTCACCGCCTTTCCCACTCACGGGACAAGGCGGCTCCCCCACCAGTCCTGCTCACTCCTTCCCGTCCCCTGAGGACAAGCAGCGGTTCCTCTCTCGTCGCAAGAGGTTGCACGACCTCACCTGGACTCTGGACGACGACCTGACCCCCGCTCAGCAACAGCAGCGACGCGACCTGTGGCCGGAATACCTCCGCCATAAGCAGGACCCCCAGAAGCCCAAGGTGTACTGGAGGGGCGGGGACCTGATGATCAACCACAAGATGTGGACGCCCCCAGCGGGCTAGAATAGCATTAATATTTAGCCCTAGCTTGTATCCATTGGAGTCACTGCCGCTAAGGCAGCCATATGCTTAGAATGTTTGCCTAGCTGTGCCAACATACCTAGTCACGTGCATGCCGCTAACGCACGGTAGTACACAACCAGCCATAGCCTTAGCCTAGTCCTAGTACCTGTAGCCATGCGCTACGCCCTGGCTATATGATCAGATTACTTGCCCAAGCTACTTGTTCTGCGCCACACTCACATGGGTCTTATTGCACCCACAGATTGCCGGATCGTTAGCGTGTCCGTTTAGCTAGCGCGCCGGCCCGAATGCAGCTGTGGCATGCCTTTGGCATGAAGGAGACTGGGGGTCTCTGCCCTTTCTCCTGTTATGCACAAACAGGGATTAAAAGCACTTCGGTGCTCCGTGACTCCCCAACGGGAGCACGTGTTAATTAATTACGAGGAATTAATACCTGCATGCAAATGGAAAACCCCTGAAAAGGTCTAGCTATGTACACAAATATGCACACACTATCACACACATGCACACAAATGTGCACACACCAACGTGCACTCATGCGCAGTAACACATGCATGCGCACACAATAACACATATACACGTTGTCTCCTTGAAATATACACGTGCGCAAGTGCTTATACACCCACATGCGCACATGCACACTAACAAATGCATGCACACAATCTAACACACACATGTGCACACAACGCGCGCTGCACATGCACACCCATGAGCTAGCACACGTGCATGCACATGCACACGAAATGCACACAAACACAGGCAGACTTGCACACATGCGCCACACACATTAATCAATCACCAATTAACTGCTTGTTTGGACCCGCCGACCTTCTTAATCGCCTATCCACCCAACGGTCTGCCCATCGACTTCCCACCTGCCCGCCTGCATGTCTGCCACGCGCCTATCTGCCCACCCATCTGTTAGCCTGCCTGCCTGCCTGCTTTCATTTGTGCATGCCTGGGGGCCTGCATGTGCGCACCTGCGCCCTTGCACCTATGATGTCCCCATGGCAATTATATGCAGCCTTGCTAGCTGAGTGTCTCTTTGCGCGCGCACGTGTGTGGCTACATGGGCATTTGCGTTTGTCTTGGGCTGGGAGGCTGGGTTGATTAGTTCAAGAGTGGCGAGAAGACGGTACATGGTATAATCATGGGCGGGTAGGGAAGGAGTGGATGGATGATTGGGAGGGGGGGGGATGTGGGCGGGACTTGACAAGTGTGAAGTCCCATGTTGCCTATTTCATCAGCAAAAATAGGTGAGAAAGCAGCCTAAATTCAAGGAGCCTACTTGTTGTAACATATGCCAAACTGCAATTAATGGTTGCAGGCTCACAAGCTGCCAGCTTCATAGCGCAAATGAAATGAATTGCATGGTTAGGACAAGCGTGTGGTTGGAAATCTTACAATGCCTGGCAACGTCTCTTTCATGTGCCCAGAACGGCTGTTGTTCGATATAAGAAGGCTTTGGCAAGCAACGAGCTTTGGCCAGGCCCTTCATTGCAAGGAACCGTGTGTGAAGCAAAAACGTCAGGATTTACAAACAGGAACTATACCTAACTTCGCGACATTAATGCAGTATGTCATGTGCATGGCTATGTGCCAACAATCACAACGGAAAAGTGCCACATTCCAAACATTGCCATGGAGGGGCAGGAACCACGCACGCAGCAAATTAAAACGGTTCGTGAACCAGTCGGTCGGGCATAAAGTCAGCATAGTCCGGCCAGCAATAATGAAGTGCGATGCGAGACAAACTCGGTAAATATGGGCAGGTAGGCGCAGCTCGTCCTCAGCAGTGCTATCTAACGTGACGGCGCCTTATTTCCGCGTGCACGGTGCTGAACATGGCACTGGCCCGATTCCAGTTGCAGCAACGCCAGATGCCTTCCCGCAACAGAGCAGAGGCTTCACGTACGTCGACTTTGTTGCCTACAAATCGTAATGCTTCCCGTGATAATGCACCACGCGTCCGAACAAACTGTGGAGAAAGCAAACAATCTACACGCGAGAGAACTGGGCGGGTAGCTTTTCAGGAGTGGCTTTACCCCCTGTGCCTTAAAACTTCCAATGCTTACGTAACCATGGCTGACTATCCCTAATTTGCAGGTATCGTACCACTAGCCGCACCGCCCGCATGCCCCCCCCCGAGGACGTAAAGCTGACGTCGGAGTTTACGTACAGAAGCGTACAGATCTGTAATTTAGAAACAGATCTGTATATACGCCTAGCCATCTGTATGTATCGGGCCCTAATAACTCGACAAATCTGCAAAAAGCTCAATATAAAAATGAGCACTGGTGAATACCTAGATTGGTACGCGGCAACTTATTGGCGGGACGGGCATGCACGCATGGCCCCATGAGATTAATTTCGTTCAGTTTTCCAAGGAAACGAGTTGTAACAAATGCTGCAAATGCCCCCATTCTGCGCACCCCCGTGCTGATAGCGTTGGCCATTTGTACGCTCTTCAAGCTATTTTACTGGACATTTGTAGGCAATTCGTTCGGCCAAAAATCATGGTGTACAATTGAACGAACTCCAGCCACCTCTGGTTTCACGACGACAGCCATGGAGAAGACTGCAGAAATATCTCTTCTCTCCTACAATGTCAATTATGGAAAAAACGCGAAGGGCGAGGATAATTTCGAGGCCGTCAGGCAAGAACTTGCAAATAGCACTGTGAAAATTATTGCGCTGCAGCTGGCGACAGAGGCGTACGTAAATGACCTTGCATCAGCACTGTCTTTCGAGGTAAGCCTGGATTGTGCTTCGCCATGCCGCCATGCTATGCGTCGGCTTACACGACTGGACAAATAAAGCATTGGGATAGAAAGTCCGTACTTGATTCCAGTGCTGCACTCCCGGCTTCGAGGTGATGGCCGGGCTGACCGCGAGCAAATATCGCAACCGATAACCTATTACTTACGTATCGCTAAAAATTTCCATGGGTAGTAGCTAGTATAGTACAATTTATTGAACCACATGAAGCCGATAATCGCGCATGTTTCGCTGATTGCGAATGCAACCTGGTTGCTGATGTCAGAACGTATGTCTGTCGCTCTAGCCTGGCAGGTGGGGACAGTTCCTGTGACCACAACAAACATGTGACCACCTTCACAAATATTACTTGTAGCCACCAAACATAGCACACTAGATGGGCCTTAGCTGCTACAGTACTTGCTGCAAAGCCCCTCACTTGAGTCATACATCTACCAACATTTCCTTGCTACATCTACCCAGAACAACGGATCGCTCTCCTGCATACCGTTTTTTCGCATCCTCTGATCCCTCACATGACCCTGGCTAATTATAAATGCTCCTGCTGTTGCCATTTGTTGTGTGATGTTCTTTGCTGACTGATCGCATTGAACGCAATGATGTCTTCTTACTCACCCGCCCGCCCGCCCGCCTGCAACTACCATCCTACTTTACAAATGCTGATAACCCCCCTGCCCCCCACCTCCAAACTCTCTCTCTCTCTCTCTCTCTCTCTCTCTCTCTCTTCTCTTCTCTCTCTCTCTCTCTCTCTCTTCTCTCTCTCTCTCCTCTTCTCTCTCTCTCTCTCTCTCTTTCCTCTCTCTCTCTCTCTCTCTCTCCTCTCTCTCTCTCTCTCTCTCTCTTTTTCTCTCTTTTCTCTCTCTCTCTCTTCTCTCTCTTCTCCTCTCTCTCTCTTCTCTCTCCTCTCTCTCTCTCTCTCTCTC
>RPFO01000167.1:2350651-2368001 GCA_009746045.1 Mesostigma viride | reverse complement strand
GAAGAGGAGAGGGGGACGAGAGACGATGAGAGAGACGAGGAGGAGGGAGAGGGAGAGGAGGACGGGAGAATCCCAGATAAACTACCTGCAGGCTGCAGCTCAGCTCCTTCATACCGGCCGGCCGTAGCAAGCACTTGCAAGCTATCTGCAGTAATTATAAGGGCGTACCGACTCAACTCGGCAATAGTTCAATCGGCATCTGCGCAGAAACTAGATATGAGGGTGACGAGCGCCGCTCGTTGGTTGAAATCCACACCGTGAACTCCAGTTTATTACCTTGAATTGAAACGAGATACGCCCACATGCCCAATGACAACCCATTAGAAGTCCAGTGGCTTCCGTGGTCTAGTAAGGCTCCGTTTTAGCCACTGACATCTTGATACCCTAGGTTTAGCAGGGATTAACTACTGGTTATATTTGGAATAAACGTACACCTATTTACCTGGAATTGAAACGAGATACGTACACCCGTGCTGCCGACTGGCGTGCATGTCAATGGCAGGCAGCCAGGCACGTGCGTTCGCAGAAGACACGAGCGTCGGCGGGAGGCCACGTGGCAGTCCAGGCAATTTCTGACGCCTGTCACCTGACCTCCATGCCAGGTTTTTAATTCCCACTGCAGTGGTCTCCGAGTTTTTCACCTGTAGCTATGGCCACTTGAAGCCCTGTTGTTGGACATCATGGATTAGTCTTGATTCCCGGATCGTCTGCTCTCCGATTGCGACAAGCAGCAAGACTGAAATTCACGGGCTGCAAGTCTTCTGCAAGTGAGAATTTCGTCGGTTCGACTTAGATAGATAAATGTAGTGCGACAGATAAATGTAGTACGGGTCTCGCCAGGCCTGATCACGAATTTCCAGTATGATCGGCGATTTTACCTCACCCACTGATTCTTGACACACAGCATTCGGACTTTGGTTATAAACACCAAGAAAAGTAAGCTCGGGCTTTTGCCTTGCCTGCGGGTTCTTACGGTAGCGTAGTTCCGGTGAGCCGACTAAACTAGTGGTTCTGGCCGCCTGCGCGCGTTCCCATGGATACGAAAAAAGAGATAAAAGGTTTTCTCCAAGAGGCAGCGAAGGCGCTTAAAACAAAAGCGCCTCGGGATGCCGTCAAGTTTTGTAAAGAGGCGTTGAAGCTGGACAAGACCTGCTATGACGCACTTCTCATCATCGGCAAGGCGGCGTTTACGATGGGAGAGCATGCCCAGGCAGAGGCAGCCTACCGCAAGGCTATCGAGGCGAACGGCACTGCGCTAACTGCCTGGCAGGTGCGTCTCGATGATGACAGGATGGGCTACTTGATTATCACAGGATGGGCGATGTGCTATCACTGGATGGGCTTTTCTACCCACGTAGGGTTCCCTTACACCTTGGTTATTGAAGAAGATCTTGGTGTTTTTCCTGGCAAACCTTAGAGAGAGTGCGGGCAATAACCCCAATATGACTGTCGCTATTTGAAGTGCCCTTGTATCATGCCCATATTGTGACCAGCCAATGGTCATGGTAGGTCCCGGGGTGATAGAGGGACATATCGCCTGTGAATATTATCTGTTCATGTACCACCATGTGTTCTAGGTATATAACATGGCAGGTATATTGCGGAGGTATATGCTCTGTATGCGCACTAGAGTCAGCGTCTCGACACTTAGATATGATCAGACTTAGATATGATCAGACTACTGTAGTCATCTGGGTGATGCGGGGTTTCAGTTTCCTTTCTTTAAAGCACCTGTCATGCTTTTCCGCACCCTCTTGGGCAGTCTTCCGTTCACCACATGTAGCCCAACCATGTCCGCGACACTGCCCTTTCCGCCTTCCTCTTATAGTTTCGCAATCCCTTTCCTCCTTGATGCACCCCATGGCCTGGCCAAGGCTCTCTGGCTGCCGTGCCCTCCCTCCTTCCCTACCACCGCTCCTTCCTGCTATGCTCCTTTTCGTTTAATATCCGATTTCTTACCCCCCCCCCACACACACTCTGTCTCGGTTCACCAACAGGACCTGGCGCAACATTTTTTTCACAGAGTCCTGCCCTCCCATCCCTACCACTGCTCATTCCTGCTATACTTGGAACACCTTTTGTTTCTTTCTGCGCCACCTAAGGCCTGGCGAAGCTCTTAAATCCCTTTTTTGTCTCATTTTGAAGTACTTCTGTCCACTCCCTCCCTCCTCTTCCCCATTGCAATGGCTCGCTACGGTACTTGTGTGTTCCTGCCTCCTCTCTTGCTTCACCACCAGGGCCTGGCGCAACTTTTCTTCCCCACGCTCTAGCCTGCTAAATTTAGGTACCCCCCTCTCTCCCTAGTAACCAAATGCACCTGCCACACGTGCTCCCTCCCCATCTTATTTACCAATGACCCCACTACTCATTTACCAATGATAAATAACGACTATGATATTACGTACCGCCAGGGCCTCGCGGAACTCTTCTTCACCACATCATCGCCCGACAAGCTGCTGGACGCGTGCGGGGAGGCGCTGGCACGCGTCACCGGCACCGCGGCCACCGATGCCGCGCGCCGTCATGAGCTGGCGTTCAAGCAGTGCTGCGCCCGCCACGCGCTGTACCTGCGCGGTGCGTACTATAGGGGAAAATCTGAGGAAGCATCTGAACCAAGGAAACTTCTGCCGTGGTTTCGTGGTAGGAAGGCAGGCTTCACAAACTAATGCCTACGGCTCTGCGAGGCGACCCGCTTTAGAAAGGGGTTGGCCTCCGCACTCGTTGGCTCTGCGAGGCGAACTCTTTCTCGCAAAAGCCATCTGTCAATTATGGGTCGGGGTCCTTGTTTGTAGCAAAGTGCATTGCTGAGGTCACTGACTAGGTAAATCAGTGAAAATGTCGCTGAATATGTGAGCATGTAGTTTTAGCTAGTACAGTACGTACATTGCTGCGGTCACTAAATAGGTAAAGGAGCGAAAAAGCTATCTGAACATGTGAACATGCTCCAGGTTAGGTTGATTCGGCGAACCACGTACTCGAGTAAAGTTCAAGTATGGATGAATTCTAGTCTACGAGATAATCAATTTATCCATGGATGGATTCATGGGGTCTGCCCCTGTTGGGGGGGCCACCAGCTGATTGCACGAATGTGTAATTCTACTCAGGGTCTCAGCCGATGTTTTGCTGGGGCCTTGCACCAAGCTGGGGAATGAGGTGGCTGCGATAAGGGTATTATTGTTGTTTTTTTTCTTAGTATTATCATTGTACAGTTGTTGTTTTCATTATAATTATTATCATGGTTGTTGTTGATGATGTTGTTATTCTTATTATTATCATCATTATTATTATTTATTGGTGCCAGCGTATCTTCCCGATGTAGTTTAAGTACTACAGTTTGCATTTGAACTACCTCATTATCGTTGGATGGTTGGACCTGTGTTTCAGGCGATGTGTAGTAGCCATTCCCCACTGTCCCGTTGGTGTCGTCCAGTTCAGTCCAAATCCTCTGTTCTCCATGCATCGTTGGTCGTGTGTGCTGGCGACATACTACACACATGTAATGTATGTAGTACAGGTTTTGCTCGTCAGCCCGCAAGGAAGCGACTCCCTAAGGGCTCCACTCGCCCCCAAGGGCTCCATTCGCATCATCCGCTTGCGCTAGCCACCATGTATCTCGCGCACTTTCTTAAAGGCATGTGTCACAGGAATGCAACAGTTTCATCACGAGCCGTGGCCGAGCAACCTGTGTGCACAGCAAATGTTCTTGCAGACCTGTGATGGTACCAATATCGCAGTTAGGTGATAGTGGCCGGACCATGCGCCCCTTGTAACTTTAAGCCTAGACAGCAATTGTTTTTTTTTGGTGCTGGCATTGACAATTACTCGCTTGGGTTGACCGATCACCATGGCCTGTGCACTACGGCAGGCGGTGGCGAGGGTGCGGCGAGTACGGAGGCGGATGTCGGGGCTGCCTGGGGTGATTTTATTCTCGCAGATGCGGCGGGGGCCGCCAGCAGTGACACCGCCGAACTTCCCGCAGGCGATGGAACATCCTCATCAGGCGCTTCGTCATCATCGCTGCACGTGCTGCCCTCGCACCAGGCACGGGTGGCAGCTTCGTGCCTGGCAGATGTGCTGTGGACACGGCTAGGCATGGAAGTAACGGCCGAGAGCGTCGCGGGCCAAGAAGCTGAGAAAGGGAAACAAGGAGGCCCCTGGGGGGGAAGGGAGGGGGAGGCACCGGGCGGGGGGTCGAGATGCAGTGTTGGCGATCTGGCGAGAGAAAGCGGCCGGTTGCCGGTAGGTGAAAAACGGCTTGTTTGTGGACGGCTGGACAGCTGGGATACCTGTGACTGCTTTGCAAGGCCATTTTTCGTGTGTGTGTGTGTGTGTGTGTGTGTGTGTGTTTTTGGCAAGGCAGCCCGTGGTGGTTGGATTCCACTTTTTTCGTGTAATTTTGTTATGCTAGTGACCGGACGACCTGCCGTGTAGCAATGTCAATCAGACGAACGGTGCGGCGATGTCATCACAGGGAGTTGTATGGCCAGCATCAGCCCATCGAGCGCGAAACATCAGCCCACCTAGCGTTGTTTGCACTGGCACTAGCACTAGCTGGTTTCGTGACTTGTTCAGGCGGATTGACTGGAGATGGAGGTTGAGTGCAAGGGGTGGTGTGGCGCGTTAGAGGTGTTATGCATGACCGTGTCCAGGTGACGTGTGCAAGGGGCGGTGTTTGTCGCGTGTCGCACATGTCCAGGTAGCGCGCGACAAGGGGTGACGTGTGGTGGTACGTACCGGTGTGTCCCACGTCCAGGTGGTGTGCCCGTTGTCCCGGCCAGTGCTGGTTTATGGAATGTGCCATGTGTATATATACATATTTATTTACATGTGCTCTGTCCCTCTATATGGGAGCAGGGATCGGGACATGTGCCCTTGTGCATCTCCTTGCTCGTTCTCCTGTCGCTCATTCTCCTTGTCGCTCGTTCTTTTTGCTCGGTATCTTCTTTGGCATGGCACTCTTTTCAGAGTTCTTGTGACGGTTCTGCCTTCGGCATTTGCTTTTTGTGATGGCATAGCACGTACTCGGGGCTTCCTGTATAGACACACTAACTCGTTCGAGATGGCAGTATCCACCCCTCCTTCAGTAAGACATTCCTAAGAAAATGTATCCAGAAGACTTATCCTGGACCCTCCCGGAAAGGGCTAAGAAGACCGATGCTGGATGCCCCGTGTCATTGGGCGAGGTGGCCATGTGTTCCTCGCAGCTCGCCATGATTGGGCCTTCATCTGGGCCATCATCTGGGCCATCATCTGGGCCATCATCTGGGCCATCATCTGGGCCATCATCTGGGCCATCATCTGGGCCATCATCTGGGCCATCATCTGGGCCATCATCTGGGCCATCATCTGGGCCATCATCTGGGCCATCATCTGGGCCATTGTCTGGGCCATCATCTGGGCCATCATCTGGGCCATCATCTGGGCCATCATCTGGGCCATTTGTGCTCGGCCAGTTGGCTTGCTCACTATATTGTCCATGTTGCCGTGTTGGCTCATCATGGCTTGCCACCTGGCGGTTTTCAGGGTGACCGCCGAAGCAGCGACCACCGCGGGTGCTCCCGACGCAAGCAGCAGCACGCTGGTCCCCTTCCAGCGCGTGCAGGACGTGGTACGAACCGGAGAACTTCCCTTCAAGGTGGATTGCCTGCTGGCAGCGCTGGTGTCGTGGGACGAGGCGTCCTCGGCCAGTACAGATGCCTCGGATGGAGGTAAGCTTTGGCTATACTATCCTCTTCTCTGTTGGTTGCCTCCACTCTTCTCTGCTTTGTTGCTTGCCTCCACTCTTTTCTTCTTTGTTCCTTGCTCCATCCTTTTCTTCTTGATTGCTTTCCTCCATTCTTTTGTTCTGTATTGCTTGCCTCCACTCTTCTCTCCGTTGTTGCTCGCCTCCGCTCTTTTCTTCTTTGCCGCTTGCCTCCCTGGGAAACTGCTCTCATGACACGCTGGAGCGACTGCTGCGGTTCAGGGTGTAGGAACAACCGAAAAACGTTTCCAAAATGATTCATTAGTATCATTGTGATTTTATTCATTGGAACGAACAACCCCCTCGCGCGGCAGTGGGCCCAGCGTCACGTATCCGTGTGCCTACCCAATCTGCGTACCGTTGATTGGAGCCAGGACATTGACTCATCCCTTGCCATGCCCTGTGCTGCATCCCCTGTGCTGCATCCCCTGCGCTGTATCCCCTGTGCTGCATCCCCTGCGCCAACCTACCTTGCAATATTCAGCGGCCAAGGACGGCGCGCCCGGTGGCATGGCTGCAGAGATACTGGCCGGTGCCACGGCGCGCCATTGGGAGCGGCGCGTGACCTGGAAGCTGCACCAGCTGGCGAGCCGGCCTCATGATCCCGGTGCGCAGTGGCTTTGTTTTGCCTGCGTGTGATAGTGCCGTACATCATGCCGCGTTTTGTCATGGTCCCGGTGCGCAGTGGCGTTGTTTTGCCTGAGGCTACGGCTTTGCACGGCAACCCCTGGGGTTGGATTGTGGAAATGTTGGGTGCCTTTTTTTTTTTGTTTGTACTCGGCACCGC
Source organism: Mesostigma viride (assembly GCA_009746045.1). Classification (NCBI taxonomy): domain Eukaryota; kingdom Viridiplantae; phylum Streptophyta; class Mesostigmatophyceae; order Mesostigmatales; family Mesostigmataceae; genus Mesostigma; species Mesostigma viride. The sequence continues at coordinate 2,361,471 of RPFO01000167.1, read as the reverse complement.
TTTCTTTTAATATAAGTATTGTAAATTGTTACTTGGAAGCAATGCTGTACCTGCAGCTAAGAAAATCATGTTATCGTATGCTGGTATGCCGTTGGACATTTTGAAAGGTGTGGTCCTACTCTCCATAACTTCGAAGAATGGAAATATAGTCAGCAGGTTTACCATCCTAGAACTCCCTGTTGGTTCGGATTTCGACACATCTTTCGGCAGTGCTTCTGTTTGGAACTTCACGGGGGCATACTTTTTTCGAATCTATTTTATTAGTCCTATAAAATGTTGTAGCAGGTTTGGGTCTGCTCGCGTGCCTTGGGCATTCTGCTTTAGGCCCTTTTGTCGTGTCGGGCATATAGGTGCTTATGCTTATTTGCCTATGCTGCGTTGCCTTTGAGCCCTCATCGCCTATCCACCTATCATCGCCTACATTACCAATGGAAAACTCATGGTAATCTGAATCATCATGTCATGTTCTAGTAGTTTATTAGGTCATATTATGTATGTCATATTTTGTGAATGTTATACCTTGCTGCTCTACCATCACCCTATGCATGTGCACAACCACCACGTATCACCCATGTATCTAGTTGCGCTGTGCACCGAATACGCCCTTTTGAACATCCCATGTCACATCTATGAAGAATAGATATATTTATGACAAAATGATATATTTATAACGAATCGACTGCTATATACATACACAGTTTTTGTTCCAGGCCGCCACCTGCGCGAGGCACCTTGCTACCTCTTGACGCCTGATACCTATATAGCTCAAATTCTATCACCCGAATTTTCCTTCCAGATCTTTTACGCGAGGCGACGACTCTCGCCCTCAAAGCCGCGGCACGGCCAGCACCGTCCCGAGCCATGCTGGAGACGCTGCTCCTACTCGCCGACTGCGACCCTGGGCCAGAGACCCTTGTGTCCGTCACCATGCCAGCTGGCTTTGGGTCCACCGGTGAGCAGCTGCGGCGTACAGTATGCAGACTACATTCTGATCTCTTCTATTATCTAGTAGTTTTGTATGCAGACTACATTCTGATCACTTCTATTATCTAGTCGTTTTGTATGCAGACTACATTCTGATCACTTCTATTATCTAGTCGTTTTGTATGCAGACTACATTCTGATCACTTCTATTATCTAGTAGTTTTGTATGCAGACTACATTCTGATCTCTTCTATTATCTAGTAGTTTTGTATGCAGACTACATTCTGATCTCTTCTATTATCTAGTAGTTTTGTATGCAGACTACATTCTGATCTCTTCTATTATCTAGTAGTTTTGTATGCAGACTACATTCTGATCTCTTCTATTATCTAGTAGTTTTGTATGCAGACTACATTCTGATCTCTTCTATTATCTAGTAGTTTTGTATGCAGACTACATTCTGATCACTTCTATTATCTAGTCGTTTTGTATGCAGACTACATTCTGATCACTTCTATTATCTAGTAGTTTCGTATGCAGACTACATTCTGATCTCTTCTATTATCTAGTAGTTTTGTATGCAGACTACATTCTGATCACTTCTATTATCAAGTCGTTTTGTATGCAGACTACATTCTGATCTCTTCTATTATCTAGTAGTTTTGTATGCAGACTACATTCTGATCTCTTCTATTATCTAGTAGTTTTGTATGCAGACTACATTCTGATCTCTTCTATTATCTAGTAGTTTTGTATGCAGACTACATTCTGATCTCTTCTATTATCTAGTAGTTTTGTATGCAGACTACATTCTGATCTCTTCTATTATCTAGTAGTTTTGTATGCAGACTACATTCTGATCACTTCTATTATCTAGTAGTTTTGTATGCAGACTACATTCTGATCTCTTCTATTATCTAGTAGTTTTGTATGCAGACTATATTCTGATCACTTCTGTTACATTCTGATCACTTCTGTTACATTCTGATCACTTCTGTTACATTCTGATCACTTCTGTTACACTCTGATCACTTCTGTTACATTCTGATCACTTCTGTTACATTCTGATCACTTCTGTTACATTCTGATCACTTCTGTTACATTCTGATCACTTCTGTTACCTTCTGATCACTTCTGTTACATTCTGATCACTTCTGTTAAATTCTGATCACTTCTGTTATATTCTGATCACTTCTGTTACATTCTGATCACTTCTGTTACATTCTGATCACTTCTGTTACATTCTTATCACTTCTGTTACATTCTGATCACTTCTGTTACATTCTGATCACTTCTGTTACATTCTGATCACTTCTGTTACATTCTGATCACTTCTGTTACATTCTGATCACTTCTGTTACCTTCTGATCACTTCTGTTACATTCTGATCACTTCTGTTACACTCTGATCACTTCTGTTACATTCTGATCACTTCTGTTACATTCTGATCACTTCTGTTATATTCTGATCACTTCTGTTACATTCTGATCACTTCTGTTACATTCTTATCACTTCTGTTACATTCTGATCACTTTTGTTACATTCTGATCACTTCTGTTATATTCTGATCACTTCTGTTACATTCTGATCACTTCTGTTACATTCTGATCACTTCTGTTATATTCTGATCACTTCTGTTACATTCTGATCACTTCTGTTACATTCTGATCTCTTCTGTTACACTCTGATCACTTCTGTTACATTCTGATCACTTCTGTTATATTCTGATCACTTCTGTTACATTCTGATCACTTCTGTTACATTCTGATCACTTCTGTTACATTCTGATCACTTCTGTTACATTCTGATCACTTCTGTTACATTCTGATCACTTCTGTTACATTCTGATCACTTCTGTTACATTCTGATCACTTCTGTTACATTCTGATCACTTCTGTTACATTCTGATCACTTCTGTTACATTCTGATCACTTCTGTTACATTCTGATCACTTCTGTTACATTCTGATCACTTCTGTTACATTCTGATCACTTCTGTTACATTCTGATCACTTCTGTTACATTCTGATCACTTCTGTTACATTCTTGTATTATCACGTAGTTTTAGTCAGTGAACTTGGGTATGACTACATTGGTATTATTGTATTTTTCTGTATTACTATATTGGCAGTGGTTTGTGCTATGCGTTTTACAGGCAACAGCGACATCCCTTATGTAGGGATAGTCTGCACATGCTACTAATGATAAGAAGGTTTCGTGATTGGCTATGTCATGATGGGGGAGGGCTGGTCGGGGGAAATTTGTCGAAGGTTACCCTCGGAGGGTGTGGACAGGCCCACCCCAGCTGTCCTTCCCTTCCCTTCCCTTCCCTTCCCTTCCCTTCCCTTCCCTTCCCTTCCCTTCCCTTCCCTTCCCTTCCCTTCCCTTCCCTTCCCTTCCCTTCCCTTCCCTTCCCTTCCCTTCCCTTCCCTTCCCTTCCCTTCCTTCCCTTCCCTTCCCTTCCCTTCCCTTCCCTTCCCTTCCCTTCCCTTCCCTTCCCTTCCCTTCCCTTCCCTTCCCTTCCCTTCCCTTCCCTTCCCTTCCCTTCCCTTCCCTTCCCTTCCCTTCCTTCCCTTCCCTTCCCTTCCCTTCCTTCCCTTCCCTTCCCTTCCCTTCCCTTCCCTTCCCTTCCCTTCCCTTCCCTTCCCTTCCCTTCCTTCCCTTCCCTTCCCTTCCCTTCCCTTCCCTTCCCTTCCCTTCCCTTCCTTCCCTTCCCTTCCCTTCCCTTCCCTTCCCTTCCCTTCCCTTCCCTTCCCTTCCCTTCCCTTCCCTTCCCTTCCCTTCCCTTCCCTTCCTTCCCTTCCCTTCCCTTCCCTTCCTTCCCTTCCCTTCCCTTCCCTTCCCTTCCCTTCCCTTCCCTTCCCTTCCCTTCCCTTCCCTTCCCTTCCCTTCCCTTCCCTTCCCTTCCCTTCCCTTCCCTTCCTTCCCTTCCCTTCCCTTCCCTTCCCTTCCCTTCCCTTCCCTTCCCTTCCCTTCCCTTCCTTCCCTTCCCTTCCCTTCCCTTCCCTTCCCTTCCCTTCCCTTCCTTCCTTCCCTTCCCTTCCCTTCCCTTCCCTTCCCTTCCCTTCCCTTCCCTTCCCTTCCCTTCCCTTCCCTTCCTTCCCTTCCCTTCCCTTCCCTTCCCTTCCTTCCCTTCCCTTCCCTTCCCTTCCCTTCCCTTCCCTTCCCTTCCCTTCCCTTCCCTTCCCTTCCCTTCCCTTCCCTTCCCTTCCCTTCCCTTCCCTTCCCTTCCCTTCCCTTCCCTTCCCTTCCCTTCCCTTCCTTCCCTTCCCTTCCCTTCCCTTCCCTTCCCTTCCCTTCCCTTCCCTTCCCTTCCCTTCCTTCCCTTCCCTTCCCTTCCCTTCCCTTCCCTTCCCTTCCTTCCTTCCCTTCCCTTCCCTTCCCTTCCTTCCCTTCCCTTCCCTTCCCTTCCTTCCCTTCCCTTCCCTTCCCTTCCCTTCCCTTCCCTTCCCTTCCCTTCCCTTCCCTTCCCTTCCCTTCCCTTCCCTTCCCTTCCCTTCCCTTCCTTCCCTTCCCTTCCTTCCCTTCCCTTCCCTTCCCTTCCCTTCCCTTCCCTTCCCTTCCTTCCCTTCCCTTCCCTTCCCTTCCCTTCCCTTCCCTTCCCTTCCCTTCCCTTCCCTTCCTTCCCTTCCCTTCCCTTCCCTTCCTTCCCTTCCCTTCCCTTCCCTTCCCTTCCCTTCCCTTCCCTTCCCTTCCCTTCCCTTCCCTTCCCTTCCCTTCCCTTCCCTTCCCTTCCCTTCCCTTCCCTTCCCTTCCCTTCCCTTCCCTTCCCTTCCCTTCCCTTCCCTTCCTTCCCTTCCCTTCCCTTCCCTTCCCTTCCCTTCCCTTCCCTTCCCTTCCCTTCCCTTCCCTTCCCTTCCCTTCCCTTCCCTTCCCTTCCCTTCCCTTCCCTTCCCTTCCCTTCCCTTCCTTCCCTTCCCTTCCCTTCCCTTCCCTTCCCTTCCCTTCCCTTCCCTTCCCTTCCCTTCCCTTCCCTTCCCTTCCCTTCCCTTCCCTTCCCTTCCCTTCCCTTCCCTTCCCTTCCCTTCCCTTCCCTTCCCTTCCCTTCCCTTCCCTTCCCTTCCCTTCCCTTCCCTTCCCTTCCCTTCCCTTCCCTTCCCTTCCCTTCCCTTCCCTTCCCTTCCCTTCCCTTCCCTTCCCTTCCCTTCCCTTCCCTTCCCTTCCCTTCCCTTCCCTTCCCTTCCCTTCCCTTTCCGCGTCTTTTCGTTTCGTTTCGTTTCGTTTCGTTTCGTTTCGTTTCGTTTCGTTTCGTTTCGTTTCGTTTCGTTTCGTTTCGTTTCGTTTCGTTTCGTTTCGTTTCGTTTCGTTTCGTTTCGTTTCGTTTCGTTTCGTTTCGTTTCTTTTTTCGACGCCATGGATCGTTGAATCCCGGCTTTCCTGCATCATACAGCCCACTTCACAACTTTACTAGCCTTGCCACCAGCCACCTCGTTCCCCTCTCGCTCGGTCTCTCACTGTGTTCACTTGTGGCGATGGCTTGCCCTGATGATGACGCGCCGCGATGATCCTTTACTTTGATGATCATTCGAATCATTTTCTGTCACTGTGTCTTGCTGCGATGGCGACATGCTGCAATGGCAACATGCTGCATTGGCAACATGCTGCGATGGCAACATGCTGCATTGGCAACATGCTGCGATGACAACGTGCACTCCGTGGGCACACACAGGCTCCAACCTGCCCGCACAAATCACCCGCCGTCTTGCCCACCTCTACCCTGGCAGCGGCATCGCCTGGGCCTCCCTGGGACCCCAGCTGCTTCCCCATCCCGCCCACGCCCCTGTGCCACCAGGCCACGTCGCCTCGAGCACTGCCACGACGCCCGCTGGAGTCAAGCCTAAAATAGCTTTGACAACGCGGAGCCACGCGCTGGCTTTCACAAAGTCCGTCTGCCATAAAGGTCTGGCATGGGACCCCCGTCTCCCCTCAGGCTGGGCCGCTCTAGTCAGTAGCTGCTTGCAGCTGGCACAGAAACAGCAGCAGCAAGTGGGCGAGTCGGGGGACCACGTGGGGGCGCTGATCACCAAGGCTGCCGAGTGGGCTGAGCGCGGGCTGACTGCAGCGCGGGAGCTGAGTGCGGAGATGGGCCTGCCGTGCGACCGGCAGATCCGCGCGCTGCGGCTTCTGGTGGCGAAGTGTGCCCTGGCGAATGGGGATGATGTGTCCCTGGAGAGGGCGGTGGGGGCGTTCCGGGAGCTAGTGACGGAAGCCAGCGGGGCCGGGGACGATGCCTGCGAAGCGGCTGCAAGGAAGGTGGGTTGGGGCGTATTATCTTATATTGGGTCGAATTATCATTTTATCTTTCAGTACTTTATCTTGTATCCGCATCCTACAACTATTTTTTACTATACTACTATGTAGTAGTGGTATAGTAGTATATTTTACTAGTATATTTAGTATATTTTACTCCTATGTACTAGGAGTATATTTTTTCCGCACACTAAGAATACAATACTACATTGCCCTCGATCAACAGCAGCGTTAGCAGCGTGCAGGCAAACATCACATTTTCCTCAGAATGCCCACTGCATTTGGTGACGAGATTGGATTTATAATGGGTCATCAGCACGATATAGTGAGTAATGAACGGTTAGCCTATCAGCACGATATAGTGAGTAACCAACGGTTAGCCTATCAGCACGATATAGTGAGTAATCAACGGTTAGCCTGTCAGCACGATATAGTGAGTAATGAACGGCTAGCCTGTCAGCACGATATAGTGAGTAATGAACGGCTAGCCTATCAGCACGATATAGTGAGTAATGAACGGTTAGCCTGTCAGCACGATATAGTGAGTAATGAACGGCTAGCCTATCAGCACGATATAGTGAGTAATGAACGGCTAGCCTGTCAGCACGATATAGTGAGTAATGAACGGCTAGCCTATCAGCACGATATAGTGAGTGATCAACGGTTAGCCTATCAACACGTTATAGTGAGTAATGAACGGCTAGCCTATCAGCACGATATAGTGAGTAATGAACGGTTAGCCTATCAGCACGATATAGTGAGTGATCAACGGTTAGCCTGTCAGCACGATATAGTGAGTAATGAACGGCTAGCCTATCAGCACGATATAGTGAGTAATGAACGGCTAGCCTATCAGCACGATATAGTGAGTGATCAACGGTTAGCCTATCAGCACGATATAGTGAGTAATGAACGGTTGGCCTATCAGCATGATATAGTGAGCAATGAACGGCTAGCCTATCAGCACGATATAGTGAGTGATCAACGGTTAGCCTGTCAGCACGATATAGTGAGTAATGAACGGCTAGCCTGTCAGCACGATATAGTGAGTAATGAACGGCTAGCCTATCAGCACGATATAGTGAGTAATGAACGGTTAGCCTATCAGCACGATATAGTGAGTGATCAACGGTTAGCCTATCAGCACGATATAGTGAGTAATGAACGGTTAGCCTATCAGCACGATATAGTGAGTAATCAACGGCTAGCCTATCAGCACGATATAGTGAGTAATGAACGGTTAGCCTATCAACACGTTATAGTGAGTAATGAACGGCTAGCCTATCAGCACGATATAGTGAGTAATGAACGGCTAGCCTATCAGCACGATATAGTGAGTGATCAACGGTTAGCCTATCAGCACGATATAGTGAGTAATGAACGGCTAGCCTATCAGCACGATATAGTGAGTAATGAACGGCTAGCCTATCAGCTTCTAGAACAGCAAACTGTTAGCAAACTGTCCAGTTTCCTGTCCCTGTGCCGGCTGGCATGCTCATATTCAAGCATGTTCTTCTACGTTTGTTGGTGGCGCGACAAAGCCATGTGTTTCATCATGGTGTTTTCTTTCGTTTTTGATGCTTTTAAGCTTGTGCTGGAGCGCTTGTTGGTTGCGACTTGCCTGCTTTCTGCAGGGCCTCGCGCACGCCCTGGTCATGCGATCAGAGTTCAACGAAGCTCAGGCCGCCCTCCTTGATATCCTGTCTCGAAGCCCTGATGACGCGTGGGCCTTGTCCGAACTGGGCTGGCTCAAATACAAACTCGGTGTGACGGATGCGAATGCGGTTGATGCTGGCTTGCTGGGCGAGGCAAGAACGCTGCTGGAGCGGGCGGTGGCGGCAGACGGAAGTGTCCCCGAGTGCCACATCCGACTGGTGAGCCGTGAACCTCCCTCCCCCGCCTGGTATGTTGGCGAGATGGGATGTGGCTGGCATTGGGCTGGCATGGGACTGGGAAGGCAACATCATGGGAAGCCAGCGGGTAAGCCCTGCACATCCGACCAAACCATCCAGCAGAAATCAAAATTGATCATGTAAAAACATCGCAATGAGACGGGTAAGCCCTGCACATCCGACGGGTAAGCCCTGCACATGTAGCTGGTATGTTGGCGAGCTGGGACGTGACTGGTAAAAGGGCTGGCACATGGCCAGACTATGGCTAGGGCTAAGGGCACCCTCCCTCCTATTGTGTAGAGGGGTTGAAGGTTACTTTATTGGTCCCCACGTGACACAGTCTACGTGATAATTAATTAATTAATTAATGGCTGGTATGTGGCTGGTAAAGAACGAGTAAAGGACAGGTAAAGGACTGGTAAACTACAGGTGAAGGACTGGGAAAGGACGGGTGCATGGCTGGCACTTGACTGCCTCTTTGGTTGGCGCCTCCTAGGTATCGAGGGCACCAACTAGTGGCTATCTAGGGCACCACCATTGATTCCGCCGCAATGCTGCTTACTGGTAGCAGTGCATTGCTAGTAGTGTGTTGGCATCAGTAGTTGGTATTACTAGTGGGTCTTGGTATTAGCAGTGACGGTGGCGGGGCTTAAATGGTAACAGCCGCTTTTGCTTTCCTTCATCATTCCCTACTAAATTTACTACGACCAGTTACTTACTACTACTATGCCATCGGATATCAGATCGCTCCAGAGTAACACTAAACAATCTTATACAATACGTTTGTCGCTGTTTTAAAAATTGAAGTTGGATGTCATTCACGACGAGGGCTCAGAAATCTGCTTCGTGTGCAACGAGTTTGTGCTGGGGCAATTCTGGGCATTGAGCCGAAGAATTTTAAGTCAGACAGGAGTATTAGTTATTCCTCATTTTAATCAAAGCCTGACAGAATTAATAAATCAAACCAGGGGAGGATCAAACCAGGGGAACGAGCACATAGGAACAGACAGAGCTTACCATTTGTCACCTTCTATACTCCTATATATTTTGTATCTACCTGTATTATCCTGTAATATAAAATCATGCCATGGAAGCTTTTTATATCTACATTGTATCTGTCTAGATCTAAAATCACACCATGTCAGTTATAGACGTTTTATTTTGTGTCCATCTGTTGTACAGAATCATGCCATGAACAGACGCATGGAGATAATGATCGCTTGTTATGCCGCCGCCACCCGTCACCATAGGCGCATGCCCCCTGCCCGCTCTCCTTCGTTAATACACACGGCGGCCACTGTCGCTTTTTCCACTCAGCATTGCTCTCGCCTCATAATACCATTCCGTCTAAAAGGACGCCCTTCTCCCTCATCGCTCATGCGCCCTTGTCCCTCATCGCCCTTCCGCCTCGTTATTCCGCCCTCATGCGCCCTTGTCCCTCATCGCCCTTCTGCCTCGGTTTTCTGCCCGCATGCGCCCTTGTCCCTCATCGCCCTTCCGCCTCGTTATTCTGCCCTCATGCGCCCTTGTCCCTCATCGCCCTTCCGCCTCGGTTTTCTGCCCTCATGCGCCCTTGTCCCTCATCGCCCTTCCGCCTCGTTATTCCGCCCTCATGCGCCCTTGTCCCTCATCGCCCTTCCGCCTCGTTATTCTGCCCTCATGCGCCCTGGTCCCTCATCGCCCTTCCGCCTCGTTATTCCGCCCTCATGCGCCCTTGTCCCTCATCGCCCTTCCGCCTCGTTATTCTGCCCTCATGCGCCCTTGTCCCTCATCGCCCTTCCGCCTCGTTATTCCGCCCTCATGCGCCCTTGTCCCTCATCGCCCTTCCGCCTCGTTATTCCGCCCTCATGCGCCCTTGTCCCTCATGCGCCCTGGTCTCGCGTTATTCTCTCCTCCCCGCCTCCCAGGGCCACATCGTCTGGTCCCTGGGAGACGCCTCGGGGGCTGACAAGGGGACCGCGTACAGGCACTGGCTGACCGCCGCCAAGCTTGCGCCGACGACGCGTGGCGGCGCGGAGTCGCTCGAATGGATCGGCCGTTACTATCTGACAGAGGCGCGGGACGCCACGCGGGCCAAAGCGTGCTTCCAAAAGGCGCTCACGATCGACCCCTGTCGGGAGGGTGCCGGGGTGGGTGAACATTCTTGAGTGGGATGCGGTTGGGGTGGGTGAACATATTGGGGAGGGAGGGGGCTGGAGTGGGTGTTAAGATTGGGGTGGGACACCAGGGACGGGGCTGGGGTGGGTGAACATATTGGGTGGGAGGGGGCTGGGGTAGTTGAACGATGGGGATCTGCCAGCATGGCAGTTCTGAATGTCTGATTTGCATCTTGCGGTAGTGCACAATCGGGATGCTGTCAGCGGGGCATGCTGTCAGGGGGGGTATCAGAAGCAAGGGCCGGGCTGGGTGCACCCAAGTGGGGGTTAGTGTGTGTGCCTGAGATAAGGGCCGAGTGATGTGCTCGGAGAAAGGAGGGTTGGGGTGGGTGTAGGGAATGTTGGCTATCTCGCCGGACCCTGTGAGGGTCTTATTCCAGGGGCACTTTTGATGCAGCCTTCGCTAATGCATGGATTGGAAAGGGGTTGCGTGACTGTGGTTGCGAGTAGGCTGAAGCTTGTGGCCATTGGAAGATCGCTGTAAGGATGGGAGCCTTGACATGCCTGTGTGTTTATTCCTGGCGGAGTGACAGCCTGGGCAAGTCGTGTGCCCACGTCATGCCCTACATTCGCCGCTTCGTTTGCGATCATTGGGTTGC